>JAVHYY010001122.1:0-39449 GCA_035221665.1 Okamejei kenojei | reverse complement strand
GTGGGGGGGCGGCGGGTGGATGTAGCGGGGCTGGGGGGTGGGGATTTAGAGCGGGGGTTCACCGGGTGTAGTGGGGCTCTTTGCGCGGTTTAGAGTGTTGAGCGGAGGCTAGAGGGGTTTAGATGTGTTTAGAGTTGGTTTGGATGTGTTTCGAGGTGGTTACACTGGTTTTTTAAAGGGGGCGCGAGGAATGAGATTATGTTACGAGGGGTTTAGAATGTGGTTTGAGGGTTTACATGGGGTTATACATGGATTATAGAGGGGTTTAGGTAGGGTTTAGATGGATGTCTATGGCTTTTTTAGAGGGGATTACAGTGGATATAGAATGGGTTTATGGAGGGTTTAGAAAGATCGATTTATAGGGGTTTATGCCGTTTGGGGGGATATAGGTGGTTTAGTTGTTTAGAGGGAGTGTAGAGGGGTTTAAGAGGGGATGAGACGGGGGTGTTACAAGGGGTTTAGAGGTCGGTTAGGTGGGGATTAGGTGCGTTTCGGTTGGTTTATAGGTTGGTTTAGGATGGAGGTTCAGAAGTGGTTTTTGTTGTAGTGGTAGTGGGGGATAGATGGGTTATAGAGGGTTTAGCGGGGTTGTGTAGAGGGGATTAGAGGGGGATAGATGATGTTGAGGGGTTAATAGGGAGGTTTAGGATAAAGGTAGGGGGTGTTTAGACGGTTTGACAGTGGTTTAGAGGGGGTTTAGAGGGGTTTTCGAGGGATGTTAGTTGAGGTTTGGATAGTGTAGAGGGAGGTTAGCGGAATTTAGAGGGTATAGGGGGATTTTAGTGGGGTTTAGAAGGGTACCAGAGAGGGTTTATGGGGGGTTTAGAGGGATTATGTTTTGTGCGTTGTGCGGACTCGAGGGGTGGTTTGGAGGTGGTTTTGAGCGGTTTCGAGGGGTTGAGGGGGGTTTTTGGCGGCGGGTATCGAGGGGATTTCGAGGATTTTATAGGATTGACACGGCGTCGTTACAGGTGTTTTACAGTGGTTTTCAGGGTTTTTATAGGCGGTTTTTTTTCAGAGGGTTTAGAGGGATTTGGAGGGGTTTCTTAGGGTTTAGAGAGGTTTAGAATGGGTTTAGTGGGGGGTTAGGCGTTTATGGGGGTTTTGAGGTTAGAGAGGTTTGCGGGGGGTTTTTAGAGGGTTTACGAAGGGAGATGAGATGGTTTAGAGGGATGTGAAACATAGGAAAAACATGAAATAGGTGCAGGAGTAGGCCATCCGGCCCGAGACTGACCGCCATTCAATATGATAATGGCTGATGTTTCAGCTATTTTCCTTTACTGCCTTTCGTACATCTAACTCCCTCTTAAATATAAGACAATTAACTGGCCTCAACTACATTCTGTGGCAGAGAACAGAGAAATTCCACGATTCATACTCTCATCCCGGTCTACTTATGACTTCCCCTTACCGTTAAAACTGTGACCCCGTGTTTTGGGACCTTCCCACTCGGAGCAATCCATCGTGCCATCTACCTGTATAACCCAATAAAAATTTTTTATAAAATCACCCATCCATCTTCTAAATTCTGGCGAGTACAAGCCCGAGTCTATCCAGGGTTTCTTCCTATGAAAGTCTGGCATCCAGGAATTCAGTCTGGGTAACCGTATCTATTACTCCCTCTGCGTCATCAATAATGTATTTGCCTCACTCAAGGAGAGCAAAACTGATACACCAATGCTCCAGGTTGTTGTAATCGCACAAGGCTTAAAAACTGAAGTAGAACCTCCTGCTCCTTTAGTCAAATCTTTCGCTATGAATGCTAATTTATCATTCGCTGTCATCACTGCTCTTTCAATAACTGGGGACCTTGACACCAGGTCTCGTTGCATCTCTTTCTTTCCCTTAACGGCCACCCACCATTCCAGATAATAGTCAGCTTTCTGTTCTTACCACCAAATGTGGATAACTCACATTTAATCCACATTATACTGCATCTGCCATGCCTTTGCCTAATCACCAACCTATCCAAGTCACCTTGCAGCTTCTAGCATCCTCTCACAGCTAAACCCCTGCCCCCCAGCTTCGCAACTTTTCTCCGCAACTTGGAGATGTAGCATCGATTCCATCGTCCAAATTTATTAATATATCTTGTAAATAGCCTGGGTCCGAGCACTGAGCTTGCCCGGTACCCACTAGTTACTTGCCTGCCATTTCGGAAAAGGGGGGGGGACCGTTTTTACTCATACTTGGCTTCTGTCTGCTCAGCCGTTCCTATCACATCAATACTGACCGCCACTACGGGTGCTTTATGGTTTGCCATATAACTCGCAATGTGGGACCTTGTTCGCAAAGCCTTCTATGACCCCCCCCCCCCCCCCCCCCCCCCGCCCCCCCCCCCCATCTGTAACACATCCCTGGTTCTTCCTTATCATACTAGTTTACCTCACGAAACAGTCTACAAGATTCGTCCGACATGATTTCACCTTTCATAAATTCATGTTGAATTGTTCATTGATTTCACAATTTGCAAATGTGCTGCTAACCCACTATTTAATAACTGACTCTGCCATTTTTCCCCACTACAGATTTTAGACTAACTTGACTGTAATTTCTCTTCTCCCTCCTTTTTCATAAAGTGGGGCTTATACATGCTAGATGTATTACAGGGTTTTAGCGGGGGTTTTGGCGGGATGTTACACGGGTTTACGGTGGGTTTTGCAGGGGTTTGCATGGGGGGAATTGAGAGGTAGTTTGGAGCTGTTTACAGGGGGGTGTTGGGTTGAGAGGGGTTTAGAGGGATTATCGTGTGTTTTTTTAGACGGGTTTAGTTTGGTTTCGAGGGTTTCTAGGTGTTTCAATGGGCTTCGAGTATTTTTGAAGTGTTTAAGGGGAATTCGCGTGGTTTTCGGGGGTTTTTTAGCTTGGTTTAGAGAGGTCTCGTGGGGGGTTAGGCGTCCAGAGGGGTTAAGTGGTTCCTGGGGGGTTGTTTAGGAGGGTTTTTAGGGTTTTGCGTTTGGAGGAGTATAGAGGGGCTTAGCGGATTTACGTGCTTTGCAAGACGTTTAGAGGGGGTTTTGATGGATGTAAAGCGGCTTAGATGGGTTTCAACGTGGTTTAGATTGTTTTAGATGCGTTTATAAGTGATTTAGAAATTGTGTAGAGTGAGGTAGAGTGGTTTACATGGGTTTGCAGAGGTTTACCTGGGTCTAGAAGGGTTTACAGGGCTTTAGAGCGGTATACAGGGTTGGGATTACAGGGGTTTAGATATAATTATAGCTTTCAGATGTGGTTAGAGGGAGTTTACAGGGGTTTACAGGGGTTTACAATTGTTTAAATGCGTGTACATGGTTCACATGGGATTACAGGCGTTTAGGGAGGTTTTGAGGGAGTTAGAGCTGTTTACAAGTGGTTTAGGGGAGGGGTTCATTGTGGTTTAGAGGGGTGTTTCGAGGGTATTCTCTGCGATTTAGTGGCGTTGCTAGGTGTGTCAGTGGGTTCCGATGGGTTTAGAGTGTAGGCTTAACGGGGATTTATTGGGTTTAGAGTGGTTTCAGAGAGGTTTGGTGGGGTTACAGGGCTCTTTAGACGGGATTAGAGGGTTTAAGGGTATTTTTTGGTGGTGGTTGGAATTGTTTGGCCGGGTTTGGATGGGGTTAGAGGAGTTTCGATGGGATTAGAGTGGTTTGGATGACTTCACTGGGTTTAGAGGGGTTTAGAGGGCTTTGGAAGTGTTTAGAGGGGTTTTAGACGGGGCCCATGGGGTTAGAGGGGTAAACAGTGGTTTAGAGCGGTTTTAATGAGTTTATAGGGGTTTACTGGTGTTTTGGAAGAGAATTACAGGTTTTAGAGATGTTTTAGAGGGAGGATAGAAGGGATTACAGGGGGTTTACAGTTGCTTAGCGGCGTTTACAAGATTCAGAGGGGATTACCTGAGTGTATGCGGGTTTAGATGGACTTGCAGCTTTTTACAGGGGGTTCAGAGGGGTTTAGAGGGGTTTATAGTGGGTTTAGAGGTTTTTGGGTGGTTTAGAGAGGTGTTTGAGTGGTTTCGAGTGGTTAAGAGGGGTTTAGAGAGGCATTTCGAGGTGTTTCGAGTGGTTTGGAGGGGTTTCCGAGAGGTTTAAAGGGTTTTCGATTGGTTCTAGGAGGGGATTGGAATGTGTTTCGAGGTGTTTCGGGGGCTTTGGAGGGCGTTGGAGTGCGTTGATGGGTCTATTGGGATTTAGAGGTGATTGGAGGGGTTTGGAGGGGTATGTAGGTGATTCAGAGGGGATTAAATTGGGGTTGAAGTGGGTTGGAGGTGTTTGGGGGGATTTCGAGGGATTTGGAAGGATATGGTTTGCAGGGGTTTGGAGGGACATAGTGTGGTCTGGAGGGTGGTTGGAGGTGTTTAAAGGAATTTAGAGGGATTAGGATGGTTTGGAGGGGTTTGAAGTGTTAGAGGGCTTTGGGAGGGCATTTGTGTGAGGTGTTTGGAGTGGTTTTTTGAAGGGGTCAGATTTAGATTGGTTTGGAGGGGTTTCGAGTGTTTTAGATGGGTTGGCAGGGGATCGAGTGTTTTTGATCGTTTATATATGGGGTTAAGTCGAAAAGGGGTTTTTTGGTTGTTGTTTTGGGGTTGTGTTGGTTTTGTTTGTT
Organism: Okamejei kenojei; assembly: GCA_035221665.1. NCBI lineage: Eukaryota > Metazoa > Chordata > Chondrichthyes > Rajiformes > Rajidae > Okamejei > Okamejei kenojei. The sequence goes on along the minus strand of JAVHYY010001122.1, from coordinate 34,868 downwards.
TTGTGTGTTGTTTGTTTGTGTTTTTTGTTATTGTTGTTTTGTAGATTTTTTGTTTAGGGGGAGGGTTGTTTGTTTTTTAGGGGCTTAGGTGGTTGTTGTTTGTGTTTGGGGAAGGTTTGTTTTTTTTGTTGTTTTTTGTTGTAGAAGGTTGTTTTTTTTTTGTTTTGGGTTGTTTGTTTGTAGTTTTTTTTTTTTTGTAGGGGTTGGTGTTATTTGTGGGTTTTTTGTGTTTTTAGTAGAAGGTTTGGGGGGAGGGTCAGAGGGGCTTTAGTGGGGTTTACATGATGTTTAGAGGGGATTACAGGCGTTTAGGTGGATTTAGAGAGTTATACAGGCGGATTAGATGGTGTTTAGAGGGGTCTAGTGGTTAGAAGGTTTAGAGTGGTTGTGTTTGGATGTGTTTCAATGGGTTCTAGAGGGTTTGCAGGGGTATGGATGGATTTAGAGTGGTTTTTTTGGAGGAATTTGGAGAGGGTTATCTGGGTTTGATGAGTTTCGATGGGTTTTTTAGTGGTTTCTGGATTAAAGTTTAGTGGATGTTTAGAGTGTGGGTTTAGTACTTTAGAGGTCCGCTTCAGAGGGGTTTAGAAGGGGTTCAGAGTGTTTTAGATTGGTCTGTATGGGGCTTCGAGGGGGTTTATAAGGGGTTTACTACAGGGGTTAGAGGAAACCAGAGGGGCTTATATGGCTTACGAGTGGTATAGAGGGCCTTTTAGGTGTGGGTTTAGACTATGATTAGAGGGGTTTAGATATTTTTAGAGGGTTAAGAGTTGAGAAAAGAGGGGGGCTTGGGGTTTGGTAGGGATTGAGGGGGGGGAGTTGTTGGGGCTTTAGAGGGGTTTAGATTAGTTTACAGGGATTGTAAGGGGGCTTTAGATGGGTTTAGCGAGGTTTGGAAATGTAGTGTGTGTGAATTTAGGAGGTCCAGAGGGGTTTAAGTTTAGAGTGATTTATGAGGGGATTTTAGAGGGACTTAGCTGGGTTTTAGGTGGGTTTAGAGTGGGTATTATAGGGGTTTGGAGGAGTTTGGAGGGGTTCGGTTCGGAGTGTGTTTAGAGGTGATTAATTGGTTTTGGGTATTTCCTTTTGGAAGGGGTTTAGACGGGTTTAGAGTGGTTAAGGGGTGTTTAGAGAAGTTTGGGGTGATTTTACGGGGTCTATAGGGGGTTTAGGTGGGTTGGGAGTGGTTTAGAGGTGTTTTTTTAGAGGGATTGGAGGATTTCGAAAGGGATTTTAGAGGGAGGTTTGCTTTGCGTTTAGAGGGTTTTTCGACGTAGGCATAGAATCGTGCGGTTATAGGGGGCTTGGTGTTTCGAGGGTGTTGGAATGAGGGGGTGTTGTTGGGCAATGGTGATGGGTTTTTTATGAGTTGAGTTTAGACGCGGTATAGAGGGTTTAGTGGGGTCTTGCATGGGATTGGGGGTCAGTGCAGGGGTTTTTAAGGGGTTTAGAAGTCCAGTGAATAGGCTTGTATTCACTGGAGTTTAGCAGGATGAGAGAGATCTTATATAAACCTATACAATTATAAAAGGACTGGACTGGGAATAATGGGGAGGTCAGTAATTTAAGAGTGAGGTGAGAAAAAAACCTTTTTCACCCAGAGAGCTGTGAAGGTATGCAATTCCCTGCCACAGAGGGCAGTGGAGGCAAAATCACTGGATGGATTTAAGCGAGAATTAGATAGAGCTCTAGGGGCTAGTGGAGTCAAGGGATATGGGGAGAAGGCAGGCACGGGTTATTGATAGGGGCGATCAGCCATGATCACAATGAATGGCGGTGCTAGCTCGAAGGGCCGAATGCCCTCCTGGTGCACCTATTTTCTATGTTTCTATGTTTCTATGTATTTATATCGAAGGGTTTGGAAGAATTTGGAGGGGATTGGATGGGCTTGCGGGGGTTTAGAGGGGTTTAGAGGACTAGAGTTGTTCAGAGTGGGTATGGAGGGGTTTAGAGGGGATTACAGGATTGTCAACGGATCTAACGGGGGTTTAGAGTGGCTTAGAAGTCGTTTAAAATTGTTTAGATGGGATTAGGGATGTTTGTGGGGATTTATGGGGTCTAGAGGCGGTTTATTGATCTAGAAGGGATAAGAGGGGGTTTAGAGTAATTCAGCTGCGTTTAGGTGCGGTTTAGAGGGAGTTGAGAGCGGTTTTACAGGGGGGTTGGAGGGGTTAGAGTTGTTTTAGTTGGGATTGAGTGGTTTTAGAGTGGTTTAGTGGGAGGGGTTTAGAGTCATTTAGATATGTTTGGGGGTAATGTAGGGGGTCTAGAGGGGGGTTACATGAGTTTTAGAGGGACTAAACTGGGTTTCAAGGGGTTTGGAGGGGTTTAGAGTTGTTTACTGGGGTTTGGCGATTTTGTTTGGAGGGGTTTGGAGGAGCAAGGAGGGCTGTAGAGTTGAAATGAGGGGTTTAGTGTGGTTTAGGGGCGTTTTGGAGAGGTTTATAGATGGTTTAAGAGGGGTTTGGAGGGGGGGTTTAGAGTGGTTTCGAGGGTTTTCGAAATGTTAGAGGTGGTTAGAGTGTTTTAGCTAGGTTTAGATGAGATTTAGAGGTATTTAGAGGGGTTTTAGAAGGGTTTTATAGGGCTTGGGGTTGAGGGGGTTTAGAATTATTTAGAGGGGTTTGGGGGTTTTAGAGGTGTTTAGTGGGGATTAGAGGGGTTTGGAGGGGCTTGAGGTGTTTGGAGAGGTTTAGAGGGGATTCGAGTGATTTGTATGGGGTATGTAGAGGTGTGGAGGGTGTAGAGGGGTTTGATGGGGTTTGGAGGGGTTTATAGGTGTTTAGGGGTTTGGTTTTGAAAGTTTGGGGGGGTTAGAAGGGTCTAGCAGGGTTAGAGAACCAGAGGGTTTTAGAGGGGTTTCGAGGGGTTTTGGGTGGTAGATGAGATTAGAGGTGGTTTAGATATATTTGGGATTTAGGTGGGTCTAGGGGGCGTTTAAAGTGCTTTAGAGGGGTTTAGAGGGGTTCAGATGCGATTTAGGGAGGTTTAAGGGGGTTTAGGGGGGGTTATAGGGGTTTATAGGGGTTTACAGTGTCAATAAGGGTTTAGAGGGGTGTCGATGGGTTTTTAGAGGGGCATTGGAGGATTATAGGGTTTGGATGGTTTTGGAGGGGTTTAATAAGTTTACAGGGGTTTGGATTGTTTTGCAGGATTTTCGACTGGTTTGTAGGGGGTTAGGTGGGTTTGGTGGGGTTTGCGGGGGTTGGGAGGGGTTGAGAGGGTTTCAGAGTGGTTTGGAGGGGTTTGGAGGTGTTCAGAGATGCTTAGAGGGGTTTGAGGGGTTTGGAGATGGTTGGAGGGGTTTGGATGGGTTATTGGGGCTTAGAGTTGTTTACTCTGCCGCTGCGCCACTGTTTACTGGCACCCTCCCTATAATTTCCCATTTACTGGTTCCATCCCTAAATCCCCCATTTATTGGTGTCCTCCCTTAATTCACCATTTAATACTGCGCTCCCCGAATTCCCCATTTATTTGTGCCCTCCTCTAATTCCCCATTTAGCTCTTACCAATCTCGCACATTTAGCACTCGGTTCACAATTTTCGCACCAGCTCGCACTTTTCGGACCAGGCTTGCATTTTTTGCAGACAGCTCGGACTTTTCGCATTCAGGCTCGCACTTTTCGCATCCAGGCTTGCACTTTTCGCACCAAGCTCGCACCTTTTGCAGCACCCTCGCATTTTTCGCACCAGGATCGCAGTTTTAGCAACATACTACCACTTTCAACATATAAACATATAAATTAGTTGCAGGAGGAGGCCATTCGGCTTTCGAGCCAGCACTGTCATGCATTGTGATCATGGCTGATCGTACCCTATTAATGACCCGTGTATGTTTTCTCCACATATCCCTCGACTCCACTAGCCCCTACAGCTCGATCGAACTCTCTCTTAAATCCATCCAGTGACTTGGCTTCCACTGCCCTCTATGGGAGGGAATTCCATAAATTCACAACTCTCTGGGTGAAAACGTTTTTTCTCACCTCAGTCTTAAATGACACCCTAAGACTATTCTAAGACTGTGGCCCCTGGTTCTGGTTTCGCCCAAGATTGGGAACATTTTTCTTGCATCTCGCTTGTACAGTCCTTTTGTAATTTTATATGTTTCTATAAGACTTCACCTCATCCTTCTAAACTCGAGTGAATACAAGCCTAGTCTTTTCAATCTTTCATCATATGACTGTCCTACCATCCCAATGATCTATCTCGTGAGCCTACGCTGCACTTCCTCAATCACAAATTAGGAGACGAAAACTAGACACGATACCCCAAATGTGGTCTCACCAGAGGCGAATACAACTGCAGAAGAACCTCTTTACTCCTATACTGAAATCCTCTCGTTATGAAAGCCAACATTCCATTAGCTTTCTTCACTGCCTGCTGTACATGTAATCCAACTTTCAGTGACCGGTGTACAAGGATGCCCAGGTCTCGCTGAACTCCCCCCCCCCCCCTGACCAAACCTAACCCCATTGACAAAATAAGCTGGCCCCTTGCTTTTGCCGCCAAAGTGGATAACCTCACATTTATCTATATTGTACTGCATCAGCCACGAATCGATCCACTAACTCAACCTGTTCAGGTCACCCTGCAACCTCCCAACATCCTCTTCACAGTTCATACTGCCATCCATTCTTGTGTCATCCGTAAACTTGCTAGTGTTGCTCCTAATTCCCTCTTACAAATGATTAACATACAGTGGCTTGCAAAAGTTTTCATACCCCGTGAACTGTTCCACATTTTTTCACGTTAGAACCACAAACGTAAATGTATTTTATTGGGATTTTATGTGATAGACCAACACAAAGTGGCGCATAAGTGTGATGTGGAAGGAACATGATACATGGCTTTTACATTTTTTTACAAATAAAATACTGAAAAGTGAAGCGTGCAAAAGTATTCAGCCCCCTTTACTCTGATACCCCTAAATAAAATGTAGTGCAACCAATTGCCTTCAAAATTCACCTCAAAAGTAAATAGAGTCCACTTGTGTGTAATCTAATCTCTAAACAAATACAGCTGATCTGTGAAGGCCTCAGAGGTTTGTTAGAGAAAATTAGAACATCTCACGAAGCACTGTTCAATCCATCATCCAAAAATGGAAAGAGTATGGCACAATTGCAAACCTACCAAGACATGGCCGCCGACCCAAACTGACAGGCCGGGCAATGAGGGCATTGATCAGAGAAGCAGCCAAGAGGCCCATGGTAACTCTGGGGGAACTGCAGAGATCCACTCCTCAGGTGGGAGAATTTGTCCACAGGACAACTATTAGTCATGCGCTCCACATATTGGGCATTTATGGAAGAGTGGCAAGAAGCAAGCCATTGTTGAAACAAAGCCATAAGAAGTCCCGTATGTAGTTTGCCACAAGCCATATGGGGGACACATCAATCATGTGGAGGAAGGTGCTCTGGTCTGATGAGACCAAAATTCAAGTTTTTTGGTCTAAATGCAAAACGGTATGTGTGGCGGAAAACTAACACTGCACATCACCCTGAACACATCATCCCCATTGTAAAACATGGTGGTGGCAGCATCACGCTGCGGGGATGCTTTTCTTCAGCAGGGACAGTGAAGCTGGTCAGAGTTGATGGGAAGATGGATGGAGCAAAATACAGGGGCAATTTTGGAAGAAAACCTGTTAGAGTCTGCAAACGAGATTGGAGCCGAGGTTCACCTTCCAGCAGGACAACGACCCTAAACATTTAGCCATAGCTACAAGGGAATGGTTTAGATCAAAGCATATTCATGTGTTAGAATGGCCCAGTCAAATGCCAGACCTAAATCCAATTGAGAATATCTGGCAAGACTTGAAAATTGCTGTTCACAGATGCTCTCCATCCAATCTTTTTTTGTTTTTGTTTTTAATATTTTTATTAGAAGCATTGCATATTATGTAAGGTATAACAGTACTTCAAATACAAATTAGTCTTGTCACAAACGTTGTACAGATGTTACGGGATAATTTATATATGCTACTTTTTTTCGGGGGGGAAGGTAAGGGAGTGGATTAAAAGTAAAAGTATAAATCGATAATCAAGAAGTGGCGATTAAATAATAATGATTAATAAGAAAAAATAAAAATTAAAAAAATAATACAGATAAACAAATAAAAAAAATAAAAACATCTATTATATAATAAAACATATAAAATAAGGGATACATCTTAACAATGAATGGAACAGTTTCACATAACAATATCTATAGAGACGTGTATACAGATTCCAGAATACATCGTTTCATCTAATCTCACACCAGGGTACTTATTGAGTTACGATGCTGAGCACACCTAACCCTTTAAATAATCAAAGAATGGAGACCATATTTTTTCAAAAAGTTCATATATGTCCATTAGGACAAACCTAGTTATCTCCAAATCCAACGTCTCCGACATTTCCACAGTCCACATTTTGATTGTGGGGGATAATGTTCCCTTCCAGAAATTTAATATTAATTGTTCTCCAATTATCAAACCGTAATCAATAACATGCCTTTGACCTACTGTTAATGTTAAGCTTGAGTCAGGAACTACTAATATGATTAGCTTGAGATCAGGGTCCAATTTACTTTTAAGATCTTCAGAAACGATTTCAAAAATATCAGCCCAAAAACTATTAAGTTGTATGCATGTTCCCAAACTATGCGTTAAGTTAGCTTCTAAATTCTGACATTTATCGCAAATAGAAGAAATGTTAGAATTATATTTAATTTCGTTGTAGCGTAGTTTAATCTATGTAATACTTTAAATTGTACCAAAAGATGTCTGGCATTTAATGAGCATCGGTGTATACCTTGTAAACTTTCTTCTCAAGTGTCTTTCATTATAGATAGACTTATTTCATTTCCCCCATATCTGTCGGTATCTCTACATCTAATCTGACTGAGCTTGAGCTATTTTGCAAGGAAGAATGGGCAAACATTTCCGTATATAGATGTGCAAAGCTGGTAGAGACATAACCCAAAAGACTTGCAGCTGTAATTGCAGCGAAAGGTGGTTCCACAAAGTATTGACTCAGGGAGGCAGAATACATTTGCACGCCACACGTTTCAGTTTTTATTTGTAATACAATTTGGAAACCATGTATCATTTTCCTTGCACTTCACAATTATGCACCACTTTGTGTTGGTATATCACATAAAATCCCAATAACTACATTTACGTTTGTGGTTCTAACGTGTCAACATGTAGAAAAGTTTAAGGGGTATGAAAACTTTTGCATGTCTCTGTATATGGTAAACAGTTGCGGCCCCAACACCGAGCATTGCGGCACTCCACTCGCCACTGCCTGTCATTCTGAAAATGACCCGTTCACTCCTACTCTTTGCTTCCGATCTGCTAACCAATGTTCTATCCATGTCAACACCCCACCCCCAATAACATGTGCTCTAATTTTAGTCACCAGTCTCCCATGCGCTACCTTATCAAAGGTTTTCTGTAAGTCTAGATACACTACATCCACTGGCACCCCTTCATCCATTTTACTTGTCACCTCCTTTAATAATTCCAGAAGATGAATCAAGCATGATTTCCCTTTGATAAATCCATGTTGACTTGTAGAAATCCTTTTACTGCTATCCAAATGCACCATTATTCCCTCTTTAATAAATGACATTAGCATATTTTCCACCACCGAAGTCAGGCGAACTGGTTTATAGACATAGACATAGAAACATAGAAATTAGGTGCAGGAGTAGGCCATTCAGCACTTCGAGCCTGCACCGCCATTCAATATGATCATGGCTGATCATCCAACTCAGTATCCCGTACCTGCCTTCTCTCCATACCCTCTGATCCCCTTAGCCACAAGGGCCATATCCAACTCACTGTTAAATATAGCCAATGAACTGGCCTCAACTACCCTCTGTGGCAGAGGGTTCCAGAGACTCACCACTCTCTGTGTGAAAAAAGTCTTTCTCATCTCGGTCTTAAAGGATTTCCCCCTTATCCTTAAGCTGTGACCCCTTGTCCTGGACTTCCCCAACATCGGGAACAATCTTCCTGCATCTAGCCTGTCCAACCACTTAAGAATTGAGTAAGTTTCTATAAGATCACCTCTCAATCTCCTAAATTCCAGAGAGCATAAACCGAGTCTATCCACTCTTTCTTCATAAGACATAGAAACATAGAAACATAGAAACATAGAAATTAGGTGCAGGAGTAGGCCATTCAGCCCTTCGAGCCTGCACCGCCATTCAATATGATCATGGCTGATCATCCAACTCAGTATCCCGTACCTGCCTTCTCTCCATACCCTCTGATCCCCTTAGCCACAAGGGCCACATCCAACAGTCCTGACATCCCAGGAATCAGTCTGGTGAACCTTCTCTGCACTCTCTCTATGGCAATAATGTCCTTCCTCAGATTTGGAGACCAAAACTGTACGCAATACTCCAGGTGTGGTCTCACCAAGACCCTGTACAACTGAAGTAGATCCTCCCTGCTCCTGTACTCAAATCCTTTTGCTATGAAAGCTAACATACCATTCGCTTTTTTTCACTGCCTGCTGCACCTGCATGCCTACTTTCAATGACTGGTGTACCATGACACCCAGGTCTCGCTGCATCTCCCCTTTTCCTAATCGGCCACCATTTAAATAATAGTCTGCTTTCCTGTTTTTGCCACCAAAGTGGATAACCTCACATTTATCCACATTATACTGCATCTGCCAAACATTTGCCCACTCACCCAGCCTATCCAAGTCACCTTGCAGTCTCCTAGCATCCTCCTCACAGCTAACACTGCCCCCCAGCTTAGTGTCATCAGCAAACTTGGAGATATTGCCTTCAATTCCCTCATCCAGATCATTATATATATTGTAAATAGCTGGGGTCCCAGCACTGAGCCCTGCGGTACACCACTAGTCACTGCCTGCCATTGTGAAAAGGACCCGTTTACTCCTACTCTTTGCTTCCTGTTTGCCAGCCAGTTCTCTATCCACATCAATACTGAACCCCTAATACCGTATGCTTTAAGTTTGTATACTAATCTCTTATGTGGGACCTTGTCGAAAGCCTTCTGGAAGTCCAGATATACCACATCCACTGGTTCTCCCTTATCCACGCTACTAGTTACATCCTCGAAAAATTCCACAAGATTCGTCAGACATGATTTACCTTTCGTAAATCCATGCTGGGGTACCGCAGGGCTCAGTGCTGGGACCCCAGCTATTTACAATATATATTAATGATCTGGATGAGGGAATTGAAGGCAATATCTCCAAGTTTGCGGATGACCATATAATTCCCCGTTTTCTCTCTCGCTCCTTTCTTGATAACATTAGCTGTCCAGCAATCCACAGGAATTAATGCTGAATCTATTGAACATTGGAAAATGATCACCAATGCGTCCACTATTTCTATAGCCACTTCCCTGAGGATCCTGGGATGCAGACCATCAGGCCCAGGGGATGTATCATCCTTCAGTTCCATTAGCCTACCCAATACTATTTCTCGCCTAACGAAAATGTATTTCAGTTCCGCTACCCCCTTAGATCCTCTGTCCTCCAGTTCATCTGGAAGATTGTGTTTGTCTTCCTTAGTGAAGACAGTTCCGAAGTACCTATTGAACTATTCTGCCATTTCCTCGTTTCCCAAAATAATTTCACCCATGTCGGCCTTCAAGGGACCCACATTTGACTTTGCTACTCTTTTTACCTTAATATATTAAAATAAGCTTTTACTGTCCTTCTTTATATTCCTGGCCAGCTTCCCTTCGTACTCCATATTTTCAGCCCTTATTGCCCGTTTTGTTTCTTTTGTTGTTTTATGAATATTTCCCAATCCTCTGGCTTCCGGCTAATCTTTGCTGTGTTATACATCTTTTCTTTTAGTTTTATTCTATTCCTAACTTCTCTTGTCAGTCACGCGCGCCTCTTACACGTCTTAGAATCATTCTTCCTTTATAGAATGAAAGGATCCTGCGTCTCCCAGATTGTGCCCAGAAATTCCTGCCATTGCTGTTCCACCGTCATTCCTGCTAGCATCCCTTTCCAGTCCACCTCGGCCAGCTCCCCTCTCACGCCTTCATAGCGCCCTTTGCTCAACTGCATCACTGACACTTCCGAAGTAACAGTCTCCTTCTCAAATTGCAGATTAAAACTAGTCATACTATGATCACTACCTCCAAGCGGTTCCCTGACCTCGAGTTCTCTTATCATATCTGGTTCATTGGACAACACTAAATCCAGAATTGCCTTTTCTGTGGTCGGCTCCATTACAAGCTGCTCTAAGAATCCATCTCGGAGGCATTCTACAAACTCTCTTTCTTTGGGTCTTGAACCACCCTGATTTTCCCAGTTAACTGAATATTGAAATCCCCCATCACTATAGTGGCATTACATTTGTAACATGCCAGTTTTAACTCCTACACCCTACATCCTGGCTACTATTTGGGGGTCTGTCGATAACACCAATTGCTTTACATTTTCTCAACTCAATCCTGATGACTACCTCGTCAGTCCCTATGCCTTCCCTCGCACGGGACTAAATTCCATCCCTCACCAGCAGAGCTACCCCCATCCTCGTACACACCTGTCAGTCATTTGTATATGATGTATAACCTTGAATATTACGTTCCCAGGCCTGATCCTCCTGCGGCCACGTCTCAGCAATCCCCACAATGGCATATCTACCAACTTCTAACTGAGTCTCAAGCTCATCTACTTTACTGCTTATACTTCGCGCATTCATATAGAATAATTTTAATTCCTTATGCCTCTCACCTTTCACATCGATCCTTATTACACTTGGCGTAACTCTCCTATCACTTTGTGAGCTTCCTTTCCCGTTAATTCTGCGCTCATTCACCATCCATTTACTCTCTTTCCCTTTAACTGTCCTCGACTATCCCATTTTACAGCCCACTCCTTATTAATTTTAAAACCACCCGTCCAGTAGTGGCAAACCTGCCTGCCAGAATGCTGCCCCCCCACCTGTTAAGATGCAATCCGCCCCTTTTGTACCCCCTTACTCCAAAACAGTTTCCCCTTACTCCAACACAGATCCCAGTGATCTAAGAATCTAAATCCCTGCCCCCGACACAAGTTCCACAGCCACACATTCAGTTTCCGTGTCTCCCTGTTCCTGCTCTAGCCAGCACGAGGGACTGGAAGCAAGCATCACTATTCGCACGAGTCTCGCAATATTCGCACAAGGCTCGTAGTTTTCGCACCAGGCGCCCACATTTCGCAGCAGGCTTGCACTTTTCGTATCAGGCTCTCTCTTTCCGTTGCAGGTTTAGAGGATTTTGGAGGGGTGGGGTTTCGAGAGGCTTAGAGGAGTTTGGAAAGTTTGGATGGGGTAAGAAGGGTTTGGAGTGATTTAGAGGGATTTGGAGGGGTTTGAAGGGTTAGAGAGGGATTTGGTGGGGATTTGGGGGCGGGGGGGCTGGAGGGGTTTGGAGGGGTTTGGAGAGGTGTGTAGGGGTTTGGGTGGGTTACTGGGGCTTAGAGTTGTTTACTCTACTGCTGCAACATTGTTTACTGGCGCCGTCCACTAATTTCCCATTTACTGGTGTCATTCCCTAAATCCCCAATTACTGGCGCTATTCCCTAAATCCCCATTTACTGGTGTCCTCCCCTAATTCACCGTTTAATGCTGCGCTCCCCTAATTCCCCATTTATTAGTGCCATCCCCTAATTCTAGGTGTATGCAGATGGGGTTTAGAGGGCGTTGGGTGGGCTTAGAGGTGTTTAGAGGGAGTTTAGAGGGGTGTGGAGGTGTTTAGATTGTGAGTAGAGAGGGTTTGGGTTTAGGGGGATCTAGAGGGGGTTTACAGGAATTTACATGTTTTAGAGCGATTTACAGATGGTTTAGATGGGGTTTACAGGGGTTTACATGGGTCTAGAAGTGTTTCGTGGGGTTTGGATGGCTTAGGAGGGGTTTTGTGGGGTATCAAGTGATTTGGAGGTTTTGGAATTGGTTTAGCGTTGTTTCTAGGGGGTTGGATGCGTTGGAAATGGATTTAGAGAGGTTTGGAGGGATTTGCAGCAATTTGGAGGGATTTGTAGCGGTTTAGAGTGGGTTGGATGGGTTTGGGTGTGTGTAGACATGTTTCGAGAGGTTTAGAGGGGTTTGGATGGGTTACTGAGGCTTAGAGTTGTGTAATCTACCGCTACGCCAATGTTTACTGGCGCCCTCCCCTAATTTCCCATTTACTGGTACCATTCCCTAAACCCCCATTTACTGGTGTCCTCCCATAATTCACCATATAATGCTGCTCTCCCCTAATTCCCCATTTATTCTTGCCCTCCCCTAATTCCTCATTTACTAAGGCTCGCTCTTTTCCTTCCAGGCTGGCAGCTTGTGCACCCGGCTCGTAGCTGTGGACGAGGTTCGCAGCTTTCGTAGCAGCTTCGCACTTTTCCATCAAGCTCGCACATTCAGCAGCAGGCTCACACTTTTCGCACCAAGCGCGCAATGTTTGCGCCAGGCTCGCTGTTTTCGCACCTGAATTGCAATTTTCGCACCAGACTCGCTCTTTTCGCAGCAGGTTCGCACTTTTCGCACCAGTTTCGCAATCTTGCTACACGGCTCACAGTGTTCGCACCGGCTCCCTCTCTTCGTAGCAGGCTCGCACTTTTTGCACCAGGCTCGCACTTTTCGCATCAGGATCGCACATTTCGCACCGGGCTTGCACTTTTTGCATCAGGATCGTAAGGTTCGTACCATGCCCGCTTTTTCGGTTGCAGATATAGAGGGTTTTGGAGAGGTTTGGAGGGGTTTAGAGAGGTTTAGAGGGGTTAAGACGGCTTGGATGGATGTAGAGGTGTTTAGACGTGTATAGCGAGGTTTACAGGGGTTACAGGGTTTTGAAGAGGTTTAAAGGCGTTTAGAGGTGTTTAGTGGAGTTTAGAAGGGTGTACAGTTGCTTAGAGGGGTTTAGAGGGGTTTAGATGGGGTTACAGGTGTTTAGAATGGTTTGGAGTGGTTTAGAAGGGTACACAGTGGTTTGAAGGGGTTTAGATGGGGTTACAGGGGGTTAGAGCGAATTACAGATGTTCAGAGGGGCTTAGAGTGGTTTACAGGGGATTAGAAGCATTTTCCGGGATTTAGAGGAGTCTAAAGTGGTTTAGAGGTTTCTTCAGGGGTTGAAAGGGGTTTGGGTTTAGAGGCGGTTTAGAGGGGTTTACAGGGAGGTTTAGAGGGGTTAGCAGGGGTTTAGGGATGATTGCAGGGTTTTAGAGGGGTTTAGAGGGAGTTATAGGAGTCTACAGAGGTTTACAGTGATTTAGAGGCGTTTACAGTGTTTAAAGGGGATTACAGGCGTTTCCGGGGGTTTAGATGGGTTTACATGTGTTTACAAGAGGTTTAGATGGGTTTAGAGGGGTTCATTGTGGTTTAGAGGGGTTTAGAGTGGTTTAGAGGCGTTTCGAGGTGTTTCGATGGGTTTCAAGGGGTTTCGAGGTGTTTTGAGGGGCTTCGACTGGTTTCCAGGTAAAACGATGGGTTTAGGTTTTCGAAGGGTTTCGAGGGGTTTCGAGGTGTTTCGAGGGATTTAGAGGGATTTCGAGAGATACAATTTAGAATAGCAGCAGGCTAAAAAAAAAACATTTTAAATTAAACATCCATCACAGTGACTCATACATATTCCTCACTGTGGCGAAATAAAGTTCAAGTCCGTTAAATCCTACGCAGTGATTTAGAGAGGTTTAGAGGGGTTTACAGGAGATTACATGGGGCGTTGAATGAATTACAGGGGTTTGGAGGAGTTTAGAGGTGTGTAGAGGGGTTTAGACGGTTTTGCAGTGGTTTACAGGGGGGCTTAGAGGGGTTAGAGCAATTTAGAAGGGTTTAGAGAGGCTTAAAGTGTTTTAGAGTGTGTTTAGGGTGGTTTAGAGGGGGTTTAGAGTGCTTCAGAGTGGGTTTAGAGGGTAAAGAGGCTTGAGGGGGGTTAGAGGGGGTTTAGAGGGGTTTACAGGCGTTTACCGAAGTTTAGAGGGGCTTTAAAGGGTTTAGAGGGGTTTGGAGGGGTTTAAAGGGGTTTACAGGGGATTGAAGGGCTTGTAGGGCTTTAGAGGCATTTGGAGGGGTTTGGAGGGGTTTGGCTTGGGTTGGAGGGATTTAGAGTGGTTGGAGGGGTTATAGAAACATAGAAACATAGAAATTATGTGCAGGAGTAGGCCATTCAGCCCTTCGAGCCTGCACCGCCATTCAATATGATCATGGCTGATCATCCAACTCAGTATCCCGTACCTGCCTTCTCTCCATACCCTCTGATCCCCTTAGCCACAAGGGCCACATCCAACTCACTCTTAAGTATAGCCAATGAACTGGCCTCAACTACCCTCTGTGGCAGAGAGTTCCAGAGACTCACCACTCTCTGTGTGAAAAAATTATTTCTCATCTCGGTCTTAAAGGATTTCCCCCTTATCCTTAAGCTGTGACCCCTTGTCCTGGACTTCCCTAACATCGGGAACAATCTTCCTGCATCTAGCCTGTCCAACCCCTTAAGAATGGTGTACGTTTCTATAAGATCCCCTCTCAATCTCCTAAATTCCAGAGAGTATAAACCGAGTCTATCCAGTCTTTCTTCATAATACAGTCCTGACATCCCAGGAATCAGTCTGGTGAACCCTCTATGGCAATAATGTCCTTCCTCAGATTTGGAGACCAAAACTGTACGCAATACTCCAGGTGTGGTCTCACCAATACCCTGTACAACTGAAGTAGAACCTCCCTGCTCCTGTACTCAAATCTTTTTGCTATGAAAGCTATGAGGGATTTACAGGGGTTTAGATGGGATTGGAGGTGTTCGGATGAGTTTGTTGTGGGTTGGTTGCATTGTGGAGTGGTTTGGAGGGGTTTGGAGGGGTTGGAGCGGTTTACAGTAGTCTGGATGGGGTTTGGATGGTTATAAAGTGGTTTAGAGGGGTTTGGCGGGGTTGGATGGGTTAGAGGGGTTTAGATGAGGTGTAGAGTGGCTTAGAATTTAGAGGGGTTTAGATAGGGTTTACAGGTAGTTAGTGGGGTTTGGCGAGGTTGAAGGCGTGTACAGGTGTTTAGTGGGGATTAGAGGGGTTCGGAAGGGTTCGAGGGCTGTAGAGGGGTGTGGAGGAGTCTGGGGGTGTTTGGAGGCGTTTAGCGGTGTTTAATAATAATAATAATAATAATAATAATAATAATAATAATAATAATAATAATAATATTAATAATAATAATAACAATAATATATCTTATTGTCATTTCACATAAGTGCAACGAGATTTGGTTTGCAACTTCGAACCGATGTCTTAAATTAATCGACAAATAACATTTAGGTTTAAGTACCCTGAGAACAAGATTTGTAAAAACGAATATTAGACCAGTAAAATCACAGACTAAAGTGCGAGGCCGGGGGAGTCAGTCCATGGGGGTGGGGGGGGGGAGGGGCACTCAGCAGGGCCGGTTCAGAGCCGCTATAGTTCTGGGAACGAAGCTCTTCCTGAGCCTGGTGGTGCAGGCGTCTGCCGGAAGGGAGTAGTTCGAACAGTCGAAAGATGAGAGGAGTCTTTATGTATGCTGACGGCCTTCCCGAGGCATCGTGTGTGGTAGATGCCCTCAAAGGCTGGTAGTGGTGTCCCAATAATCTGTTGCACTCTGTGGACAACGTGCTGAAGAGCTCTCCTCTCCGCCTCCGTGCAGCTGAGATACCACACAGAGATGCCATACGTTAGTATGCTCTCTGTGTTGCAGCGGAGAAGGTCGTCAGCAGCTGTTGGGGCAGACTAGTCCGTTTCAATGTTGTTAGGAAGACCAGTCGTTGCTGTGCCTTTTTGACCAGCGCAGCAGTGTTGGTGGCCCATGTGAGGTCCTCTGAGTTGTAAGTGCCCAGAAACTTGAAGCTGGACACTCTCCCCACACTGTCTCCGTAGATGGAGATTGGGGCGTATTCCCCATTCAGTGACCTCCTGAAATGGATAATCAGCTCTTTGGTCTTGGAGGTATTTAGCGACAAGTAGTTCCGTAAGCACTAGTCCGCCAGTTTCTGCACTACCACTCTATAGTTTATTTCATCACCGTTGGTGATCAGCCCGATCACCGTTGTGTCGTCTGCAAAATTGGCAATGGCGTTGTTGTCAAATGCAGGGACACAGTCGTCCCTCTACCAGGACGTGTGTGACTTCATTGACTATAGCACAGTGTGTTTAGAGGATAGTAAAGGCATTTGGGAGTTTAGAGGGGTTTTGAAGAAGTTTAGAGGGGTTTAGAGATGCTTGGAGGGATTGAGGGGGTCAAGAGAGGGGTTAGATTGCTTTAGTGGGGTTTAGAAATGGTTTAGATTGTTTTAGATGCGTTTAGATGGGGTTTAGAGGGGGTTTAGAGGGGTAAGAGGACTAGATTGGTTTAGGGGCGTTTAGATTGGTTCATATGGGGTTTAGAGGGCTATAGAGGGGATTAGAAGGCGTTCGGCTGGGTTTGGAGGGTGTTTAGAGGGGTATAGAGGGATGTAGCCGGGTGTTTTGGGTATTTAGAGGTGTTTAGGGGTTTAGAAGGTGTTAGAGTGGTTTAGAGGGGGTTAGAGGGATTTAGAGGGGTTTAGAATGCTTTTGATGCGTGCATACGTGGTTTAGAGGGTTTTACAGGGGTTTAGGGGGCTTTAGAGGGGCTTTAGTGGGTGTTTAGATGTGTTTAGAGGGATTTAGATGTGGTTTGGAGGGGGTTTAGATGGGTTTACAGGGTTTACAGAGGTTTAGTTTTGTCTAGAATGGTTTACAGGGGTTTAGAGGGGTTTACAGGGGATTAGAGGGGATTATAGTGTTTTAGAGGGGTTTAGAGGGTTTTACAAGGGTTTAGAGACGTTTATAGAGTTTAGAGGGGATTACAGGCGTTTCCGGGGGTTTAGAGGTTCTAAGGTGATTCGTAGTGGTTTAGACGGGTTTATAGTGGTGTAGAGGTGTTTCGAGGTGTCGTTGGGTTTCGAAGGATTTAGAAGTGTTCTGAGGAGTTTCGAGTGGTTTTGAGGTGTTTATAGGGCTTTCGAGGGGGGTTCGAGGCCTTTAGAGTTATTTTAAGGTGTTTCGTGGGGGTAAGAGGGATTCCGAGCAGTTTCGAGGGGTTTAGAGAGGTTTCGAATGGTTTTGGAGGGATTTGAGAGGGTTGGATGGGTTTGGAGAGATTTAGAGTGGTGTGGATGTGTTTGATGGTGTTAAAAGGGGTTTACAGGTGTTTGGAGAGGTTTGGAGGGGTTTGAAGTGGTTTAAGGGTTCGGATGGGGTTCGGAGGGGTTTGAACGTGTCTCTTTGGGCTTTCGAGGCATTTGGAGGGGTTTTGCGGTGGTTAGCGGGGTTTGGAAGGGTTTAGTGGGGTTTAGAGATGATTGGGGTGATTTAATGGGTCTAGAGGGGAGTTTAGAGTGCTTTACAGGGAGTTCGAGGGGTTTAGAGGGTGTTTAGAGGGTTTTAGATGGGCTAAGGGGGTTTAAAGGGGGTTTAGAGGGGCTTAGAACGGTTTGGAGGTGTTTAGATATGTTTGTAGGGGTTTAGGGGGGTTTGGAAGGGGTTTCAAGGGGTTTAGGTGGGTTGAAAGGAGGGTTAAACTGGTTAGAGAGATGCAGAGAGTGTTTCAAGGGGTTTAAGAGATGTTTGGGTGTATTTAGGGCGTGTAGATGGGGGGTGAGAGTTGTTTAGATGGGGTTAGAGTGGCTTAGAGGCGGTTTGGAGCATTTTAGATTGTTTAGGTGAGATTTAGAGAGTGTTTAGAGGGGTTTCGATGGGATTGGAGTTGTTTGGTGTGATTTGGAGGGGTTTGTAGGGATTCGGAGAGGTTAGGAGCGGGTGGATTTAGAGTGGTTTGGAAGTGGTTGGAGGGATCTGGAGTGGTTTAGAGGGATGTGGAGGGGTTTGAAGGGGTTTGGAGGGATTTGCAGAGGGCTTACTTGCGTTTACAAGATTTTTGAGGGGCTCACATGCGTTTACGGGGGTTTCGAGGGGTTTAAAGCTGTTTACATGGGGTTTAAATGGGTATAGAGGGGTACATCGTGGTTTAGAGGGGTTCAGAGAGGTTTAGGTGTTTTGAGGGGTTTCGAGTGGTCTCGAGGGGAGTAGAGGGTTATCTTGGGGGTTTAGAGGAGTTTCGAGGCGTGTCGAGGGTTTTAGAGGGGTTTGCAGCGGCTTGGAGGGGAGTAAAGGGGGTTCAAAAGGATTGGAGGGTTTAGAGGGTGTTTGGTGGCGGTTAGAGGGGTTTAGAGAGGGTTTAGAGGGGATTGGATGGGTTTAGAGGGGATTCGATGGGGTTGGATGGGTTTCGAGGGGTTCCGAGGGGACTGGAGGGTTTAGAAGGTGTTCGGTGGGGTTTAGATGTGTTGGAGGTGTCTGGATGGGTCTGGTTTCGAGGGGTTTCGAGGGGTTTCGAGTGGCTTAGAGGGATTCCGAGGCGTTTACATTGGTTTAGAGGGGTTTCGAATGGTTTAGAGGGGATTGGGTGGGTTTAGATGGGTTGGGAGTGGTTAAATGGTTTGGAGGGATTTGCAGAGGGTTGGAGGGTTTGGAGAGATTTAGAATGGTTTGGAGGGGGTTTAGACGTGGTTGGAGCGGGTTGGAGTGGTTTGAAGAGGTTTGGAGGGGTGAGGTGATGTGTAGGGGGTTGGAGGAATTTGGAGGGGTTTGGAGGTGTTGGTAGTTGTTTTCGAGTTTTTGGAAGGGTTAGAGGTGTTTTTAGTGGGGGTTTTTTGAGATGAGTTTCGAGGGATTTATAATTTAAGGGTTTAGAGATGTTGAGGCTTCCAGGGCTAGAGGGGGTTTAGGGGTACTTTAAGAGGGGTTAGGGGTGTTTAAAGGGGGTTTAGATGGTTTTAGATGGGTATAGATGAGATACAGAGAGGGCTTAAAGTGGTTTATGGGGGTTAGAGTGACTTGTGAGTAGAGGTGTTTGGGTGGGTTTTAGAGGGGTTTAGAGGGAGTTATAGGAGTCTACAGAGGTTTATAGTGATTTAGAGGCGTTTACAGTGTTTAAAGGGGATTACAGTCGTTTAGATGGGTTTACATGTGTTTACAAGGGGTTTAGATGGGTTTAGAGGGGTTCATTGTGGTTTAGAGGGGTTTAGAGTGGTTTAGAGGCGTTTCGAGGTGTTTCAATGGGTATCAAGGGGTTTCGAGGTGTTTTGAAGTTCTTCGACTGGTTTCCAGGTAAAACGATGGGTTTAGGTTTTCGAAGGGTTTCGAGGGGTTTCGAGGTGTATTTCGAGGGATTTAGAGGGATTTCGAGAGATACAATTTAGAATAGCAGCAGGCTCAAAAAACACATTTTAAATTAAACATCCATCACAGTGACTCATACATATTCCCCACTGTGGTGGAAGGCGAAATAAAGTTCGTCCGTTAAATCCTACGCAGTGATTTAGAGAGGTTTAGAGGGGTTTACAGGAGATTACATGGGGCGTTGAATGAATTACAGGGGTTTGGAGGAGTTTAGAGGTGTGTAGAAGGGTTTAGATGGTTTTGCAGTGGTTTACAGGGGTCTTAGAGGGGTTAGAGGAATTTAGAATGGTTTAGAGAGGCTTAAAGTCGTTTAGAGTGTGTTTAGGGTGGTTTAGAGGGGGTTTAGAGTGATTCAGAGTGGGTTTAGAGGGTAAAGAGGCTTGAGAGATGTTGGAGGGGTTTAGAAGGGGTTAGAGGCGTTTTGAGGGGTTTAGAATGGGTGTACATGGGTTTATAGGGGATTACAGGGGGGTTTACCGTGATTTAGAGAGGTACACAGTGGTTTAGAGAGGTTTAGAGGGGGTTTGGAGGGGTTTAAAGGGGTTTGGAGGGGTTTAAAGGGGTTTACAGGCGTTTACCGAGGTTTAGAGGGGCTTTAAAGGGTTTAGAGGGGTTTGGAGGGTTTAAAGGGGTTTAGAGGGGATTGGAGGGTTTGTAGGGCTTCAGAGGCATTTGGAGGGGTTTGGAGGGGTTTGGCTTGGGTTGGAGGGATTTAGAGTGGTTGGAGGGGTTATGAGGGATTTACAGGCGTTTAGATGGGATTGGAGGGGTTCGGATGAGTTTGTTGTGGGTTGGTTGCATTTTGTAGTGGTTTGGAGGGGTTTTGAGGGGTTGGAGGGGTTTTTTTACAGTGGTTTGGATGGGTTTGGATGGTTATAAAGTGGTTTAGAGGGGTTTGGCGGGTTGGATGGGTTTAGAGGGGTTTAATGAGGTGTAGAGTGGCTTAGAATTTAGAGGGGTTTAGATAGGGTTTACAGTATTTAGTGTGGGTTTGGCGAGGTTGAAGGCGTGTACAGGTCTTTAGGGGATTAGAGGGGTTCGGAAGGGTTTCGAGGGCTGTAGAGGGGTGTGGAGGAGTCTGGGGTGTTTGGAGGTTTAGCGGTTTTTAATAATAATAATAATAATAATAATACTAATAATAAATAATAATAATAAATAATAATACTAATCATAATAATATTAATAATAATAATAACAATAATATATCTTATTGTCATTTCACATAAGTGCAACGAGATTTTTTGTTGCAACTTCGAACCGATGAGGTCTTAACTTAATGCCCGACACAAAGAACAGTTAGGTTTAAGTACCCTGAGAACAAGATTTGTAAAAACGAATATTAGACCAATAAAATCAACACAGACTAAAGTGCGAGGCCGGGGGAGACAGTCCATGGGGGTGGGGGGGGGGGGGGGGGGGGTGGGGGGGGGGGGGGGGGGGGGGGGGGGGGGGGGGGGGGGGGGGGGCACTTCAGCAAGGCCGGTTCAGAGCCGCTATAGTTCTGGGAACGAAGCTCTTCCTGAGCCTGGTGGGTGCAGGCGTCTGCCGGAAGGGAGTAGTTCGAACAGTCGAAAGATGAGAGGAGTATTTATGTATGCTGACGGCCTTCCCGAGGCATCGTGTGTGGTAGATGCCCTCCAAGGCTGGTAGTGGTTTCCCAATAATCTGTTGCACTCTGTGGACAACGTGCTGAAGAGCTCTCCTCTCCGCCTCCTGCAACTGAGATACCACACAGAGATGCCATACGTTTGGAGTAATGGCTCTCTGTGTTGCAGCGGAGAAGGTCTTCAGCAGCTGTTGGGGCAGACGTTTCGTCCGTTTCAATGTTGTTAGGAAGACCAGTCGTTGCTGTGCCTTTTTACCAGCGCAGCAGTGTTGGTGGCCCTGTGAGGTCCTCTGAGTTGTAAGTGCCCAGAAACTTGAAGCTGGACACTCTCTCCCCACACTGTCTTCCGTAGATGGAGATTGGGGCGTATATCAGTTGCCTCCTTGAAAATCGATAATCACTTCCTTGGTCTTGGAGGTATTTAGGCGACAATTCTTCCGTGAGAGCACTAGTCCGCCAGTTTTCTGCACTTAACCTACTCTATAGTTCATTTTCATCCTCGTTGGTGAATCAGCCCGATCACCGTTGTGTCGTCTGCAAAATTGCAATGGTGTATCTTTGTTTGTCACAATGCCCGGGACACAGTGTCCCCTCTAACCAGACGTGTGTGACTTCATTTGACTATGGCACAGTGTGTTTAGAGGTATAGTAAAGGCATTGGAGTTTAGAGGGGTTTTTGAAGAAGTTTAGAGGGGTTTAGAGATGCTTGGAGGGATTGAGGGGGTCAAGAGAGGGGTTAGATTGCTTTAGTGGGGTTTAGAAATTGGTTTAGATTGTTTTTAGATATCTCGTTTATATGGGTTTAGAGAGGGGTTTAGAGGGTAAGAGGACTAAGATGGGTTTAGGGCGTTTAGATTGGTTCATATGGGTTTTAGAGGGCTATAGAGGGGAATTAGAAAGCGTTCGGCTGGTTTGGAAGGGTGTTTAGGGGGGTAAGAGAGGGATGTAGCCGGGTGTTTTTGGGTATTTAGATTGTTTAGGGGTTTAGAAGTGTTTCGAGTGGTTTAGAGGGGGTTAGAGGATTTAGAGGGGTTTTAGAATGCTTTTGATGCGTGCATTCCTCGTGGTTTACAGGGTTTTACAGGGGATTTAGGGGGCTTTAGAGGGCTTTTAGGAGTGGGGTTGTTTAGATGTGTTTTTGGAGGGATTTAGATGTGGTTTGGAGGGGTTAGATGGGTTCAACAGAGGTTTAGTTTTTTGTCTAGAATGGATTACAGGGGTTTAGAGGGGTTTACAGGGGATTCAGAGGGGATTATAGTGTTTTAAGAGGGTTTAGAGGGTTTTACAAGGGTTTAGAAGCGTGTATAGAGTTTAGGAGGGGATATTACAGGGCGTTTCCGTGTGGTTTAGAGATTCTAAGGTGATTCGTAGTGGGTTTAGAGGGGTTTATAGTGGTGTAGAGGTTTCGAGGTGTGTCGTTTGGTGTTTCGACGGGTTTAGAGGTGTTCTGAGGAGTTTCGAGTGGTTTGAGGTGTTATATAGGGCTTTCGAGGGGGTTTCGAGGCCTTTAAGAGTTATTTTAAGGTGTTTCGGTTGGGGTAAGAGGGATTCCGAGCAGTTTTGAGCGTTTAAGAGAGGTTCGAATGGTTTTGGGAGGGATTTTGAGAGGTGGATGGGTTTGGAGAGATTTAGAGTGTGTGATGGTTGATGGTGTTAATGGGGTTTAGAGGTGTTTGGAGAGGTTTGAGGGTTTTAAGTGGTTTTAGGGGGTACGGATGGGGGTTCGAGTGGTTTGAACGTGGTCTCTTTGGCTTCGAGGCAGTTGGAGGGTTTTGCGGTGGTTAAAGGGGTCTTAGAAGGGACAAGATGGGTTTAGAGATGATTGGGGTGAGTTAAGGGTCTAGATGGAGTTTAGAGTGCTTACCAGGGAGTTCGAGGGTTTAGAGGGTGTTTAGAGGGTTTTAGAATGGCTAATGGGTTTCAAAGGGTGTTTAGAAGGGCTTAGAACGGTTTAGATGGTTATAGATATGTTTGTAGTGATTTAGGGGTTTGAAGGGGTTTCCAAGGGTTTAGAGGGTTGAAAGGTGGTTTAAACTGGTTAGAGAGGTAGAGAGGGTTTTCAAGGGTTTAAGGCTATGTTGGGGGTAATTTAGGGCGCCTAATGGGGCGTGAGAGTTGTTAGAGGGGGTTAGAGTGGCATTTAGAAGCGTTTTGGAGCATTATTTAGATTGTTTTAGTTGGGAGATTTAGAGAGTCTTTAGAGGGGTTCCGATGGGATTGATTGTTTGGTGTGATTTGGAGGGTTTGTAGGGATTTCGGATAGTTAGGAGCGGTGGATTTAGAGTGGTTTGGAAGTGGTTGGAGGGATCTGGGTGGTTTTAGGAGGGATGTGGAGGGGTTTTGAAGGGGTTGGAGGATTTGCAAGAGGGCTTACATGCGTTTACAAAGATTTGAGGGGATCACATCGTTTATACGGGGTTTCGAGGGGTTAAGCTGTATACATGGGGTTTTAATGGTAATAGAGGGTACATCGTGGGTTTAGAGGGTTCAGGAGAGGTTTAGGTGTTTTTTGAGGGTTGCGTGTGGTCTCGATGTGAGTAGAGGGTTATCTTGTGGGTTTAAGGAGTCTCGAGGCGTGTGATGGTTTTAGAGGGTTATGCAGCGGCTTGGAGGGGAGTTAAAGGGGGTTTTCAAAAGGATTGGAGGGTTTTAGAGGGTTGTTTGGTGGCGGTTAGAGGGGTTTAGAGGAGGGATTAGAGGGTTTGGATGGGTTTAGAGGGGGATTCGATGGGGTTGGAAAGGTTTCGAGGGGTTTCCGAGGGGACCGGATGGTTTAGAAGGTGTTCGGTGGGGGTTTAGATGTTTTGTGAGGTGTCTGATGGGTCCTGGTTTCGAGGGGTTTCGCGGTTTCGAGGCTTAGAGAGGGGTTCCGAGGAGTTTACAATGGTTTAGAGGGGTTTCGAATGGTTTTAGGAGGATTGGAATGGGTTTAAATGGGTTGGGAGTGGAATAAATTGTTTGGGGTATTTGCTGAGGGTTGGAGGGTTATGAAGATTTAGAATGGTTTTGGAGGGGGTTTAGACGTGGTTGGAGTGGGTTGGAGTGGTTTGAAGAGGTTTGGAGGGGTGAGTGATGTGTAGGGGGTGTTTGGAGGAATTTGGAGGGTTGGAGGTGTTGGTAGTATGTTTTCGAGTATTATGGAAGGGTTAGAAGGTTTTTAGGTGGGGTATAATGAGGTTTTCGAGGGATTTTATAATTTAGAGGGTTTAGAGATGTTTGGGGCGCTTCAGGGGGCTAGAGGGGTTTAGGGTACTTTAGAGGGGTTTAGTGGTGTATTAAAGGGGGTTTTAGATGGATTAGGATGGTTATAAAGATATTTAGAGAGGGCTTAAAGTGATTTATGGGTTAGATGGCTTTGTGATTGGAGGTGCGTTGGTGGGTTTGGAAGGGGTTAAAAAAACGTTGTTTAGAGAGGGTGAAGGGTTGGAGGGGCTTAGAGGTGTTTCGTGGGATTTAGAGGGTTTGGAGGGTTTGGAGGGGTTTGGGGATTGGAGGGATTTAGATGGTTTTATGAGAATTTATGAGGTTTGGATGGGTTCGAGAGGGATTTAGAGTGGTTTAGGAGGGACAGCGGGGGCTGGTTAGATTGGTTTAGAGGGGTTTTGGGGGATTTAGAGTGTTTGGAATTGGTTTATGCATGGATTCGAGGGGTTTGGATGGGTATGGGATGGGGTTTAATAAATGGATTTGATTGTTAGAGTGTGTTTTGGTGGGGTTTGAGGGGTCTGGATGAGTCTGGAGGTGTTTGGTGGGAATTAGCTTGGTTTGGGATGGGTTTTGGGGAGTCTGGAGGGATTTTGGCGGGGTTTGGAGGATTTGGAGAGGTTTTCCGAGGGTTCCGGTGGATTTAGAGTGGCGTGGAGTGGTTGGATGGTTTTTAGGTGGGTTTTAGAGAGGTTTCGCGGGTTAGCGGACTTCAGAAGGGTTTTAGACGGGGGTTTGCATGGGTTTAGATGGGGTTCTGGGGGAATTGGATGGTTTAGAGGGGTTTCGAAGTATTTCGCGAGAGGTTTAGAGGGGTTTCCAAGGGGCTGATTGGATGTTTATAGGGTATTGGAGGGGTTTAGAAGTGTTTGGAACGGACTGACTTTCAGAGTTTTATATGGGATTAGAGGTTTGTTTGGGTTAGGAGAGGGTTTTGGATGGGTCCCGGGTGGATTCATAGTGGTTTTAGGTGTAGTGGTTAAGAGGGGTTTTGGAGGGGTTTGGAATGGTTTTAGTTAAAAGGGTGTACAGGGGTTAGAGGACTTTAGTGTGTTCAGAGGCCGTTTGCAGTAGTTATGGGGGATTTAGGGGGTCTAGATGGGTTTTAGATTACTTTAGTTTGTTTCCAGGTTGGTTAGAAAGTGTTTAGAGGTTTTAGATGAGGCTAAAAGGGGGTTTAAATGCTTTCCAAGGCATTAGAGGTGGGGTAGATTGACTTTAGATGGCTTCAGAGGGGGGTTTAGAGGGTTTTTATGGCGGAATTAGAGAAGTTTATAGTGCGTTAAGAGGGTTTAGGGGCGATTAGGTGGGTATAAAGGAGGTTTAGAGGGGTTTTAGGGGGAGTTAGAGTGTTTTTTATAAATGCGTGTACATTCGCCTAGAGGGTGTATTAGTTTGGATTTAGGGGGGTTTAAAGGGGTTTAGACGTGTTGAGTAAGGTGTTTAGATGGTGCTCACGGAACAAAACTTTTCAACTAAAACCTCCAAGACCAAGGACTGATTATCGACGTCAGCACGTCCATATGGGAATACGCCCCAATCTCCATCTACGGGGACAGTGTGAAAAGAGAGTGGCCAGCTTCCCCCAGTTTTCTGGTCACTCACATCACAGAGGACCTCACATGGTCCCAGCTCTCTCTCTACCGATCGAGGCGCTGCTCGAGCAAAAAGCAAGCAGCGCTGAGCGTGTGAGAGCGATGGCTAGCTAAACATTGATACCGGAACGCGCTATATGGAGCGAGATCCCCAACAGCTGCTGGACGACCTTCTTATCCGCTGCACGAGAGCATACTAACGTTTGGCATCTCTGGTGTGGTATCTCAGCTGCACGAGGTGAGAGAGAGCTCTTCCAGCAACATCGTCCACAGAGCGCATAAATATATTGGAACACCGCTATACCAAGCCCTTGGAGGGTATCTACGACACACGGTTCCTCAGGAAGGGCCGTCAGCATCCGTAAATACTCCTATCACACCCTGGTAATGGACTGTTCAAACTACTCCCTTCCAGCAACGTTACAAGACCTTCTACGCCCGCACCTCCAACGCAGGAACAGCTTCATCCCAGCGCTAGAGCGGCTCTGAACCGACCCCTGCCAGAGTGCCCCTCCCCCCCCCCCCATGGACTGTCTCCCTCGGATGGTCACGTCCCACAGACACACCAGCACATTAGTCCCTGTTTTGTCTGCTTTATGTTCTAATGTTAATTTTTTTTTAAAAACACTGTTCTCTGGGTATCTAAACCTAAAATTTATTTAGTATTTAAGTTATGACATCGGATGGAAGTGCAAACCAAATCTCATTTCACCTATGTGTATGACATTAACAATATATGATTATTATTTGGAGGGATTTAGGATGGTTTTAAGCAGGGTTTAGATGGGTTACAGGGGGTTTATAGACGTCAACATGGGGTCTGGATGGGTTTACCAGGGGTGACAGGATTTCAACGCTGGGATTTGGAGGGGTTTTAGAAAATGTTTAGAGGGTATGTAGTGTTATAGGGGATTGGATGCGGTTTCTGATGTTTTAGAGCTGTGTTTGAGGGGTGCGAGTGTTTAGAGGGGTTCGAGGGTTTTCCGAGGCGTCTCGGGTGGGTTACGAGTGGTTTTAAGGGGGTCTGGATGGGTTTAGAGGGGATTGGAATTGATGGTTTAGAAGGTTCCAGTGTTTGGAGTGATTTGATGTACGATCGAGTGGATTGAGTGTTCTACGGTGTTGTGGGTCTGGGGTGCGTCTTGGGGTGTTATGAAGGGGACTATAGGAGTTTTGGATGGGTTTTAGTTGTTGGGAGTAATTTGAAATTGGTTTGTAGGGAATTCTGAGAGGTTGGAGGTACGTATGAATTAGGAGTGCATTAGGCGGTTGAGGGTTTAGAGAGGGGTTTAGAGGGGTTTGGAGGGGTGTGTAGAGGGGTGGCGGGCAAATTCAAGTCTTTAATTGTCATTGTGCAATGTACAATACAAGACATCGAAATGCAGTGTATCTCTGAAGGGCGACATACGAAATACTATCTCTCTATGCGCCATAGTATTAATAATACATCTATGCTTAACAGTGGTAACCGTGCAATTGTGCTGTGATTTGATAGTCCGGGGATGGGGTGGAGACAGTCATCATTGAGTGCAGCGTTTGAGAGTGTGACCGCCGCAGGGATGAGGAGCTGTGATGCATTGGGTCGATCTTCACCACCCTCAAGCAGGAGCTTTCCGTCAGCGAAGCAGAGCTTACCATAGAACATACAGTGCTGCAGTTGGTAAGGATGCACCGATACTGCAGCGGTAGAAGTTCACCAGACTCATGGGGAGACAGGTTGGACCTTTATAAGTCACCACAGGAAGAAGAGACGCTGGTGGAAGTCATTCTTGATCAGCGAGGATGTGTTGTGGGTCCAGTAGAGGGTCAACGGAGATATTTGACCCCCAGGAACCCTGAAGCTGGAGACAACGTTTCCACCTCCGTCCCGATGATATGGATGGGGTTGTGCGTGCAGCCGTCGCGATCTCCTGAAGTCAACAAATGAGTCTCCTTGGTCTTCTTGGAGTTTTGGGCCAGGTGATTGTCCTGCACACCCTGCTGTTAGGAGCTGAACCACCTCCCTGTAAGCGACTCAATCGTTGTCGCTGAGAAGCCATCACCGTCGTGTCATTTGCATACTTGATTATGGTGTTTGGTACCATGTACAGGTATGCAGGTCGTAGGTGAAGAGGGAGTAGGAGGGCTTCAGCACGCCGCCCTGGGGTACCCCATTGAATCAGGGTGAGCTAGAAAGGATGGTTATCCAACCTGAGGTCTTTGGTTAGAAAGATCAAAACCAATTGGAGAGGGAAGGGTTGATTTCCCAGGCCCATCGAGTTTGGCTATCAATTTCGAGGGGATAAAGACGTTGAATGCTGAGTCTGTAGTCGTTGAAAACATTCTCACGAAGATGTTTTTCTGTTTTACGAGAGTTGAGCGGGCGGAGTGTAGTGGCGTGAGCTTGCATCCTCCGTGCTCTGTTCTTGCGGTCTGCTAACTGATAGAGTCCAAGTGGGAGGTAGCAGCATTTGAGGTTTGCCAAGACCAGCCTTTCAAAGCACTTGGGCTCCACTATAGTGGGGTGAGTGCAACTGGGCGGATGTTCGTTGAGGCACGTCGCAGTGGAGGTGTTGTGGCACAGTCAACGATTGGAGTATTATTCAGTCCTGGGCAAGTGAACAGGTTGAAGATTCCATTGCAAGTCGTCTATCAGCTGTTGGTCAGCACAGTCCTGAGTACGCGCCCCGGGGAGCCGTCATGGTCCGGCGCCTTACATTCATTGATCCTACTCAGTGCCACTTAAGTGCACGTCGTAGGGGCGGTCGTCATCCGTGAGCACAGCCTAGATGCCCAACTCTTGGTTGTCCCTTCAAAGCCGCCATTAAAAGTGATTCAGTTCCTCGGGAAGGTACTTCGCTGGAAGAGGGGGTGGAGTTGGGGCTCTATAGTCAGTGATGGACAGGATGGCAACATGCCACATGCGTCCGGGTGGAGTTGCTGTCGAAAGTGCTCCTCGATTCCGCAGCTTGTATCTTGTTTGGCGTTCTAGAGCCCCTCTTCAGATTGACCCTCGTATGAACTTAAGGCATGCACGGGCATCGCCTGACCAGAAAGCCAAGGCCCTTGCTATCAGCTTTCGCTTTTACCTCGCTGTTCCATCCAAGCCTTCCTGATTCGGGTATGTGGTGATTTGTTTGAGAGTGATGACACTGTTGATGGAGGAGTTGATGAAGTCCAGAACAGAGAAAGAATAGGCGTTCAATTTCAGTGTGGGAGTCATGAGTGGCCTGAAGGCCGCAAACGCACCCAGTCAGTGTTAACCAATACGCTGCTGGCGTGAGGAACCGCTTCATCTGACCAAACCTTGTGCCTCTCCTCACAGTGGGTTTAACGCGTCGAATAGTGGGGAGTGCTTAGGGAGCAGGAACAATGATAAGTGATCCAGACTGACCACGGCGGGGAGGGATGGCTTTGTACACTTCATCCATGATTGGTGTAGACTTTGTCCATTTCCCTGTCCTAATCTGGTGGCGAAGGAGACATATTGGAGGAATTTGGGGAGTACAGTCCTTCAGATTGGAGTGATTGAAGTTGCCCGCAACAATGAAGGCTGCATCTGGATTGAGGGTCAGATGTTTGCTAATGGAAGTACGCAGTTCTTTCATTGCAAGCTTTGCATTAGCACCAGGATGGATAGAGGCTGCAGTCAAAACAGTGGAGGCAAACTCTCTGCGTAGATAGAACGGTCTGCACTTAACCAAGAGGAACTCAAGGTTGACTGAGCAGTGACTCTCAATGATGATGGTGGTGTATGTGCACCAAGCTTTGTTTACATACATGCAAAGACCCCCAACGGAGTCAGATGTTCGGTCCGCTCTAAGTATGTGTCGTCCCGCTAGCTCAATGGCTCTGGTCGGGAAAATCAGTGTTCCGCCAGGATCGGTGAGAACAGGATGCTGCAATTCCTTGATCCCAGTTTGTCGGAGGCAATCAGATGACGAGGTCATTCCCATCTTGGTCATCCCTCTTGGCAAGAAAAGGCTAGGGGATCGAGGCCTGTGTGCGGCCCGCTCCACCTATGCTTTCACCCAGCCTCGAGATCCACGGCGATGTTTTCGGTCCGGTCGTTCTCATCTAATTTGCCACCTCCGGACGTGCCCGGCGCCGCGTTCCCCAGATCAACCGCCCCGCAGCTCCGCAGATTCGCCGGCCCCGCAGCTCCGCCGATTCGCCCGCGCAGCTTCCCGGTTTCACCGCCCCTCAGCTCCGCAGAATCCGCCACCCCCCCCCCACCTCCGCAGCTCCAAGGTGAAGGTGAGTGCAGAGGGAGCCGGAGTTCGTCTGAAAGTCGACCGGGGGACCCCAGATTAAAAAGTTCCTTCCGGCTATAGTGTATGAAAGAGATACTGCTTCCCGGGTGAGCAGCAATCAAAACAAGAAGTAAGGTTGAGGTATAGTTTCGCTGGATCCAAGAGACAACGGGCATTGTGATTCCCCGCGCCGCCGACATATTAAAAGTGCTTTCGCAGAAACGCCGGTTTTACAGGGTATAGAGGGGTTAAGGAAGGGTGTGGTTTAGAGGGGGTTGAAGGGGATTCGGAGGGCGCATGGAGGGATTTAGACGGGTTTTAGAAAGGTTTTGAGGGATTCCAAGGATGTTGAATCGGGTTGAAGGGCTTTGCGGATTTTGAGAGGTATTAAGTGGGTTTACAGGGGTTTAGATTAGGGTGTAGAGTTTGTTTAGGATGGTTTACGTACAGAGGGGTTCAGACGGCTCTAGTCTCTAGAGGATGGTGTACATGGGGGATTACCGAAATTTAATGCGGGTTTGGTTTGAAGGGGAGTTTAGAGGGGTTTTGATGAGATTAGAGTGGGCGGTTTAGAGACGTGGTTTTGAGAAGGGAGAGGGGTTAAGATGAGATTTAGAGGGGGGTGTACTGGTAGTTGAGGTGTTTTAGAGTCGCAAAGAGAGTTTGGCGGGGTTTACAGAGGAGATTTAGAGATTTTAGAGTTTAGAGGGTTTGAAGGGGTTAAGGGCGGATTAAAAAAAAAAAAAAAAGGGGTTTTAGAGGGGCGTAATAGGTGGGGTGTAGATGCGGGGAATACAGGGGTTAACATGTGGTAAAAAGGTGGTTTGGAGGGTATAGGAGGGGTTTAAGTGGATTAGAGGAGGTGTAGAGGAGTCCATTCAGTTTTGAGAGGTTTAACAGTGATTTGAAGGGCTAGGACGTGTTTTTACAAACGGTTAGCGGGGTTTACAGTGGCTTAGAGGGGGTTGAGGGGACTTCGAGACGTTAGAGGGATTAGAGGGTTAATAGGGTGTTAGATTAGAGGAGTTTACGTATATGGGTGGGTTAGGGGGTTAGCTGGTTTTAATGGGGTTATGAAATGTATGCCGGTTGAAGAGTGTGTTAGAGGGATTTTTGGGGGTTAGATGGGTTTAGACGGGTTTGGAATGGGATAGCGTGGTTTATAGTAGCTTAGAGAGGTTATAGAGAACCTTTAGAGGGGATTAGAGAGGGGGTTAAGTAGGGGTTTTTGAATGTGACTAAAAGGGATTGACAGGGGTGGGAGGAGTTTAGAGCAGGGTTAGAGGGGTTTAGGCATGGATTTTGATTTTAGAGGAGGCTTAATGGGGTTTAGATCGGTTTAAAGGGGATTTGTAGGTTTTAGAGAGAGAGAGGGTGTTTTAGAGGGGTCAGAGGGTCTTAAGAGGGGTTTGGAGGTGGTTTAATGGGGCTTTTCATGAGTTTATGGGTTTAGACGGGTTTAGAAGGGTTTAGAGGGGATGTGGAGGAGTTTAGATGGTTTTACGAGAGTCGTTTTGGATAGGTTTAGAGGTGGATCGAAGATGTTTTAGAGGGTTTACATGGAGTTTGCAGGTGTGAAAGAGGGGATTAGAGGTGTTTACATAGGGGTTAAGCAGTTTAGATATGTTTAGAATGGAATCAGAATGGGTTTAATGGGTTTAAACGGTTTAGAGGGGGTAGAGAGTTTAGAGTGTTTGGAGGGTTTTGAATGGGACTACTGGCTTACAGGGGTTGGGAGGATTTAGAGCATTTAGAAGCGGTTCGAAGTTTATAGGGGTTTAACGAGGGGGTTAGAGGGTATTTTAGATGGATGTTTGATTTAGAGGGGGCTTAATGGTGATAAAGATCGGTTTAACAGGGATTTGTAAGGGTGTTTAAATGTTTTCGATTGTTTTGGATAGTTTTAGACGTGGTTTGGAAGATGTAGAGAAGAGGTATTACCAGGGGGTTTTGCAGGTGTGTAGAGGGGAATATGAGGTGTTACATAGGGTTTAGAGCAGTATAGATATGTTTTAGATGGAATCAGATGGGTTTAGATGGGGGTTAGAGGGGGTCTAGAGGGGGTCTAGATGGGTATCTAGGGCGGGATATAGAGGGGTCCTAGAAATGTCCAGTACAGGTTTAAGAGAGTTTCTAGGTGTTTAGAGGGGTTTGGAGGGTTGATGGGTTTAAAGGGTTTTACAGAGGTTAGAGTTTGGTCGAGGGGTTCGAGTGGTTAAGGGGTTTAGAGGGAATTTGAGGCGGTTTAGAGTGGTTAAAGTCTCGATGTGGAGGGGTACGAGGTGTTTCTAAATGTTAGAGGGGTTTAGAAGTGGTTTAGAGGGGTTCGCGGTTTTCCTGGAATTGTGAGTGGGGTTTATGGGGTGTTGTAGGGAAATAGAGAGAGTTTAGAAGGTTGGAGGGGGAGTTAAGAGGGCTTTTAGAGATTAACACCGTTTAAAGGTGTGTTTTAACAAGGGATTTAGAGGGAGATTTGGGGAGGGTCCCTATTACAAGAGCCGTTTAGAGGTTTTACGAAGTTTTATAGGGGTTAGAATTCGTGTAGAGTGGGTTCGAGGGCGTTTATAGGGGTTTAGATTGGGTTACATGGGGTTTAGACGTGGTTAAAAAGGATTTGGCGATGTTGATAGTAGTCAAGAAGGGTCATGGTGGATAGAGGGGTTTAGATGGGGTTTTAGAGAGGTTTGGAGGGGTTGAGCGGGGGTACACTTGATTGAGAAGGGTTTTCGACGGGTTTAAATAGGGATAGAGGCGTTTTTAAGAGGTGGGGATTAGACGGGTTTATGAATGGGTTTTTAGAATGTGGTGTAGTGTGGTTAGAGGGAGGTTTAGAGGGATTTAGAATGTAGCTCCATATTTGTTTAGAGGGGTGTTAGAGGGATTTTAGAGATGTTTGTGATGGTTTTAGAGACGTTTTAGATAATTTAGATGGGGTTTACCAGATGTTTTCGAGCGGTCTGGGTTTACGTGGGTATTGAGGATGAAGAGGGTTATAGATCGGTTTTAACAGCGGAGTTTCGAGGGACTAGAAGGGGTCCAAAGGAACTAGAGGGGGTCCAGAGCAGTTTTCGGGGGGGAGATGGGGGGGGGGGGGGGGGGGGGGGGGGGGGGGGGGTGGGGGGTGGGGGTGGGGTTTTAGAGCGGTTTAAAACGGGGTTTGCACGTGTATAAGGGGTTTGGACGGGCTGGAGGGGTTTTAAAGGGTTAACAGGGTTTATAGAGGTTTTTAGAATCATAAAACATAGAAAATAGGTGCATTAGTAACCATTCACCCTTCGAGCCTGCACCGCCATTCAATATGAACTTGGCTGATCATCCAACTCAGTATCCCGTACCTGCCTTCTTTCTCATACACTCTGACCCCTTAGCCAAAAGGCCGCCACCAACTCACTCTTAAATAATAGCCAATGAACTGGCCTCACTACCCTATTGGCAGAGAGTTCGCGAGACTCACCCACCTCTGTGTGAATAAAGTCTTTCTCATCCGGTCTTAAAGGATTTCCCCCTTTATCCTTAAGCTGTGACCCCATGTCCGGCTTCTTCCCCAACATCGGGAACAATCTTTCCTGCATCTAGCCTGTCTCAACCCCTTAATAATGTTGAAAAACCCCTCTCAATCTCCTTAATTCCGTGAGAGTATAAAACGAGTCTATCCAGTTCTTTCTTCATAAGACAGTCCTGACATCCCAGAAATCAGTCTGGACGAACCTTCTCTGCACTCACCTCTATGGCAATATTGTCCTTCCTCAGAATTTGGAGACCAAAACTGTACGCAATACTCCTGTGTGGTCTCACCAAGACCCTGTACAACTGAATAGAACACTCCCAGCTCCGTACACAAAATCCTTTGCTATGAAACTAACATACCATTCGCTTTTCTTCACTGCCTGCTAGCACCTGCATGCTTACTTTTCAATGACTGGTGTACCATGACAACCCAGTCTCGCTGCATCTCCCCCTTTTCCTAAATGGCCACTATTTAAATAATATCAGCTTTCCTGTTTTTGCCACCAAGTAGATAACCTCACATTTATCCACATAAAACAGCATCTGCCAAACATTTGCACACTACTCCACTCCAGACCTATCCAAGTCACCTTGCAGTCTCCAGCAAGCTCCTCACAGCGAACACTGCCCCACGACTTAGTTTCATCCTCAAACTTTGAGTTATTGCCTTCAATTTCCCTCATCCAATCATTAAATATAATTGTAAATAGCTGGGGTCCCAGTCCACTGAGCCCTGTCGGTACCCCACTAGTTTACTGCCTGCCATTGTTGAAAGGGACCCGTTTACCTCCTACATTTTTGCTTCGTGTTTGCCAGCCATTTCTCTATCCGCATCAATACTGAACCCCTATACGTATGCATAAAGTTTTGAATACTAATCTCTTATGTGGGAACCTTGTCGAACACCTTATGGAAGTCCAGATAAACCAACATCCACTGTTCTCCCTTATCCCACGCATCTATTACAATCCCTCGAAAAAATTCCACAAGATTCGTCAGACATGATTTTACCTTTTGTAAATCCATGCTGTATTTTGTCCAATGATGTCAGCCATTGTACCAAATGTGCTGCTATCCCATCTTTAATAAACTGACTCTAGCAGTTTTCCCCACTACCGATGTAGACTAACTGTCTGTAATTCCACCGTTTTCTCTCCCCTCCCTACCTATAAAACGAGGGGTTACATTTGCGACCCACGCCAATCCACAGGAAACTACTCCAGGAAACTAAAGGTTATGAAAGATTATCACAATACATCCACGATTTCCTGAGCAACATCCTTAAGTCACTCTGGTATGCAGCTATCTGGCCCGGGGATTTATCGGCCTTTAATCTATTCAATTTACCCAACACCACTTCCCGACTGACCTGGATTTCACATCAATGCTCTTTGACACCCACAGTCCCCCTGCTATTTCCAGGCAGATAAATTTATGTCTTCCTTAGTGAATACGGAACCAAGTAGTTATTCAATGGTCCGCATAATCCTTGTTCCCCATGATCAACCTCACCTGCGGGGGGGGGGGGGGGGGGGGGGGGGGGGGA
>JAVHYY010001121.1:0-55666 GCA_035221665.1 Okamejei kenojei | reverse complement strand
CCAGATTCTTTGTTTACTACTATCAATGGCATGAATGGCGCCTGAACGCAATTGAAGTACAGAAGTGAATATGTGGTCCAAGTCTATAACTTGCAATGGCATTACTATGGTTTGTGTAGGTAAATGAAGGCATATGGACTGCTTGTTTTCATAGGTCGGGCTTGAGTATCTTCTTTGTGCAACTGGGCGTGCACAGCCCAAAGTTTGCTGACCACTTGTTGTGTTTTGATCTCTGTTTGTGCACACCAGGTGCATTGCAATTCGTCGAAACAGAGTGAACCCTTGAAGGTTGCAATCTCCTACCCCAGGTCATGGGAAAATGTCCCGGAGTCATGACGCTTTATAGGACTTTGGTTATGCGGCATTTGGAGTCATCCTCAAAAAAGCTGAGTAACTCAGGGGGTCATGTCAGCATCCTGGGAAAAAGCTATACACAACTTTTGGGTTGAGACCATTCTTCAAGACTCAGTATTCTCATTACAGTGTTTGTTCTGGCAGTTCTGGCTTCCAACCAGATCCCTCAGAGTCCACGAAGGATCTTCGGGCGAGGCTTTGGGAAGAGTGCAGAGGCGAGTTTAAACCAAGAAGTAAGTGCCCTTGGATTAGAGGCATTTAGCTACAGAAAGGTTTGGGACCATAGATATCATTATCTCGTCTGGAAAGTCAGAGGATGAAGGGTGACGTGGTTAGAAAGAATAAATACGAATTCATTATCTGAGAGACATAAGAATAGGTAGCGACATTCCCCGAACCCTACATATCCCGAAGTGAGTTACTCTCATATGACTAAATACAGAATTCTTAGCTTTGAAGGCACACACATAGTGATATAGTAGTAGAATTTGGCCTTTCAGCCCATCAAGTCTACATCCCCATACAATCCCCCCCCCAAATGGATGATTATCTCTCCCATCTTTACAGGTGATAGGGGTAAAGTTTAAAGGAGATGTGTGAGCACCTGGAGCTTGCTGGGGTGCAGCCGGTACAATTGGTGCAAGTAAGAGACTTTGTAGATGAGCATTGGTTTATACAGTATTGAGGGATATGAATTATATGCAGGTGATAAGGATATGTCTTCCATCATGTTCGGCACAGAGTAGGGGCTGAAGGCCAGGTCCTGTGCTGTAGTGTTCTTTGTTCTATGTAATCAAACTGCCTTGCCAGCAACAAACCATATATTTAATAACTCAGCGGGACATAATTACAAAAGACTGAAATATAGTGCAGCAATGCCCACAACTTGGTTGAACCTTATCTGTACCAAGTTACACCATAAGATGATCAATGTTTCCATCTGAATAAACCAGTTAGTTAGTTTAGTTTAATGTCATGTGTAAAGCTTTTGTTGCGTGCAAACTCGTCCGCGTAAGGCAATACAGATTACAAACGAGCCACCGTGTACAGTGTTAAAGGGAATAATGGAATAAACTTTATGGCAAGATGAGGTCCAGATTAAAAGATAGTCCAAGAGTCCCCAAAGAGTAGATTAATACTCAGGAGGACTCTCCTAGTTTGTTGGTAGGCTGGTTATCAGCGTTGCCTGATAACAGCTGAAAGAAACTGTCTGATCATGGAAACAGAGTGCTGACATGATAGAAAATAGTTGGCTAGAACAAGGAAAACAGAGAGTGGGGATTAATGGTACCGTTCAGATTGCAGGCATGTGACTATGGGTTCCGCAATGCGCAGTCTGGGTCCACACTATTTACATATACATCAATGATTTGGATGAAGGGATTCAAAGTAACTTACAAATTTTGTCAGATGACACAAAGCTGAGTGGCATTGTGTGAACTGTGAGTGAGGATGCTAGAGAATGCAGGTGACTTGGACAGGTTGGTGAGTGGGCAGATGCATGGCAGATGACGTATAATGAGGAGAATGTGAGGTTTATCCACTTTAGGTACAAAAACAGGAAGGCAGATTATTACTATCTAAAATGGCATCAAGTTTGAAAAGGTGACAGAAGTACAGCCAGGATTCTGGGGTCCTTGTTCATTATCTATGAAAGTAAGCATGTATACAGCCCCCCAAAAAAAAAAAAAAAGGCAGTGAGAAGTGAATGGCATGTTGGCTTCATAACCATAGGAATTGAGCATAGAGTTAAGAGGTCCTCTGCAGTTTGTACAGAGCCCAGTGAGACCACACCCTGGAGTATTGTGTGCAGTTCTGGTCCCCCTAATTTGAGGAAGGACAGTCTGCTATTGAGGGAGTGCAGCGTAGTTTTAAACAAGGTTAATCCTGGGATGGCGGGACGTCATATGCTGAGAGAATGAAGCAGCTGGGCTTGTACACTCTGGAGTTAAGAAGGATGAGAGGGTTATTATTGAACATATCAGTTGTTAAGGTTTGGAACTCACTAGATGCAGGAAACATGTTCCCCGATGTTGGGGAGTCCAGAACCACGGGCCACAGTGTCAGAATAAGGGGTAAGCCATTTAGAACGGAGACGAGGAAACATTTCATCTCAGAGAGAGTTGTGAGTGTGTGGAATTCTCTGCCACAGAGGGGCGGTGGAGGCAGGATCTCTAGATGCTTTCAAAGAGAGAGCTGGCTAAGGATCTTAAAGATAGCGGATCAGGGGATATGGGGAAAAAGGCAGAACGGAGTACTGATTGGGGATGATCAGCCATGTCATATTGAATGGCGGTGCTGGCTCGAAGGGCTGAATGCCTACTCCTGCACCTATTGTCTATTGTCTCTCAACTGGAGGTGTGTGTTTTACAAACTTCTATACCTCTTGCCTGATGGGAGAGGGAGGAGTTGCTGGGTACGACATCCTTAAAGCTGGTGGCCATCATACATGTGTTACCATAGAAGTGCCGCGGTCAAGGTGCAGCTAAATACCCATGGAGCCACTATGAATAGAGACATTATGGCAGTGACATATGGCATAAGTAAACCAGTAATACAATTTCAGTCCCATCTTTTGGTCGCGAGTTTCACTCGAGAAATATAAAATTACAGTGATAAAACAGTCAAAACAAATGTGATCCCATTTTAATTTTTTTTATTTTTTTAATAAAAACTTGTTCAAACAAAATAATTTCCAAAAGTGCAGTTCTAAATTGTACCCAATGCAACATAACGAAATGAAGTAATAGATAAATGATTTTTCTAATGTACTCAGATGCTTTCTTCAAATCTGCAGCACCACTTTAAATGTACAAATGCATTTCCAAGCAGAAATATAATCTCTCAATAAAATCTCTCTTCAGACAAATTCTAATTCCCAAGAGCATAGTTAAATAACATTGGTTAACACCTCAAAATATAACTAAGTTTTGCATGTTAGGAGCTTTTATACGACTGTTTTTATATAACACATAGGGCTCTCATGTTTTTCGACCTCTCCCCGTCAAGTGACCTCAGTCGCTGCTGCTCGGAGCCAACCTGGAGCATGCGCCCTTTTTTAGGGCGGGCATCTACAGATGTCGAACCGATGGCATCACCCTGCTGCAGCTGAACGCAGAAGACCTCACCAAGGCCACGACCACCACCATTGAACATCTGCTACAGACCCACAAAGTCATTGCAATCCTGGCACCAAGAGACTCACAAAAGCGATAGCTCCCATCTGAAATCACTGGTTATACCCTGGGGCCACCTACACCGAAGCAACACCCAGGACGGGATTGCCTTTCCCAGCCACTTTTGTAAGGAACCACAGCAAAATAAGAAAGCGAACAATTGCACGTGTCCACTTATCCCCTCCTGACTTTTCCGACGTGGTAATGGGCAGCAACGCAAGTCCGAAGTGTCACGGTCAATATCAATGTATACAAGCCACCTTCAACCACCAGGCTCCACAAAGACCCCATCCCCACCTTTGGTTCACCCTGCTATCTACGCCTGAGAGACTTTAAAAACCCCACAGTGGGGGGGCACGGGGGTGTTGGGGTGCGGCCACTGTTCAACAACTCAGATGGCGCTGCACTAGAAAACTGCTCAGCTCACAGACAAACTTTTGTGCTACCGTTCACTCCCCTGTAAGACCTAACACAACAAACTCCTTCCACTACTGGCAGTGAGGCGCTAGCCAAGTCGCCACCACTGTTACCAACCCTCGACATGGCTTTTAGATGCAGAGCAAACCTGTATCGCGACCATCCCCCACCTCCACCAACTGATAACTTAGCCACAGCACCCTGCAACCGCGAGTAACCTGACGCTTCACTTCACAGACCACCGGAATCCACACGAAAACATGCAGCACAAAACCAATACCTCATTCTCGTAGATTATATTTGCGCGACAACGCCATCGAAGCCGTCCCGAACCAAACCTGCGAAGAGGTGGGAATTTCAGCAACGCCAAGTAGGACCAGTTCACAATCTGGTAGACTTCTGGATCGACAAGCCTTCCCAACCCCACCTCCACCAATCTGGACAAAGCCTACTCTGCCTTTCTGCAAACTCATCAGGGCAGCGAAGAGTACATTCCTGCGGCTATCATTGGCGGTACATCCCCACATGGGGACGAAGAGTGTGACGCATGACATGCATTCCTGATGCTGAACCTGGCGAAGAGGCTGCCTTCGAGGCTACGGAACTGACAACTTGCCTCAACAAGAAGCGCAGAGAGCGGTGGAAGAGACAGTCCAAGGAATCGACTTCGCACACGGCCAAGTAGGGTGGCTTGGAAGAACTCCAATCGCCTCACCGGTCAAGTACCCGTCCCAAAGCATGCCCTGTCACGGCCAACATCCATCGCCCACCAGCTCCTCAGCCAACGGCCACTTTCAAAGACGCGGTCAAGAATCATATTTGTTCTGTCAAACAGGAAACTACTAAACTTTGGAAAGCTCCAGGCACTGATTGGCTCCTGTCAGCACCCTTTTCCCCCTGCAGGACACTCCTGTCATCACTCAATTGAATACGGAAAAGCGCCAAAATTCCTGAAACACTGTTGTGCTAAAATGCCAGGTCTGGCTCCGTGAGCTCCAGTCCTCTTGCCTCAAAGGTCAGTTCCATTCTGAAGATCTGGCGGTAAAGCCACCGTGATTGCTCTAAAAACCAAACAAGCGTGTATGGATGACCCACGGAACTATCAGCCCATCTCACGCCTCCGTGTCCCATACCGAAGCTCCTCGAACGGCTTCTCCTGGCCCGGCTCGATCCAATCGGTCGACCCCCAACTACCCGCTGACAAGCCAGATTTTGTCCTCGTATAAACTGTATAAACCATTTTATATAACACATGTGGGCTCATGTTGTCGACCTCCCCCGTGGTGAGCCCTGTCAACTGACCTCAGTCAGGCAAACGACAACAAACAGAGACAGCAGCAGCAAATAACAAAGAACAACAACAGCCGGTACCCTAATGCAACCTCAGTTCGCCGCAGCTTCGCGCCAACCAGAAGCATGCGCCCATTATTTTAACGGGCGGGCATCTACAGATGTCGAACCGGATGGCCATCACCCTGCTGCAGCTGAACGCGGAAGACTCACCAAGGTCAAGAGGCGTCCACCATCATTGAACATCTGCTACAGACCCTCAAAGTCATTGCAATCCTGCTCCAAAGAGACCCACAAAAGTGATAGCTCCCATCTGAAGATCCCTGTTTATACCCTGGCCGTCTACAACACAAAATGCACAAAAAACCCCACGGATTGCCACTTTTGCAAGGAACACAGCAAAATGGAAAGCGATTGCAGTGTCCATCCTCCTGACCTCCTGACTTCCGACATGGAATGGGCAGCAACGCAAGTAGAAGGGTGTTCATGGTCATCAATGTATACAAGCACACCTTCTACCAGGCTCCACAAAGACGCCATCCCCGCCTTTGGATTTGCCCTGCATCTAATGCCGGAGACTTTAACTGCCACAGTACCACCTGGGGCTAACTGTTCAACTAACTCAGATGGCGTTTTGCACTAGAAAGACTGGGCCCACTGCTGCCGTTCAACTCCTGTAAGACCCAAAACAACCGGACAGCTTCCACTCTGGTTGGTGTACACCACTACCAACAACTGACTTGGCCTTTTGCAAACCTGAATGGACCATCCCCACACCGTACCTCTTCCTGGATCATTTCTCGAAATCAACATCGCCCATCTCTGATTATCCTGATAACACCCCATCGAGCCGGTCTCAACCAACCCTGCGAAGAGGCGGAATATTCCCAAGGCCAGGTGGGACCAGTTCACAAGTCTGGCTGTGACTCTGGATCGACAGCCTTCCCACCCCCACCTCCACCAATCAGGACAAAGCCTACTTCGCCTTCTGCAAACTCATCAGGCAGCAAAAAGATTTCCATTTCCTCGTGCTACATTGCGTACAATCACCCACATGGGACGAAGAGTGTGACGCATGCTAACGATGCATTGCCTGGACGCTGAACCTGGCGAAGAGGCTGTCCTCCAAGGCTACGGAACTGATAACCTGCTACGACAATGAAGCGCAGAGAGCGGTGGGAAGACATGAAAACAAAACCACAGCAAAACGATCCACTTTTCATGCATTCTTTTCAAACAATCACCTTTTTTTAAAAAACAATCGAAAAGGACTACAAAACACAGTTCACTCGGTGTGAGGGGGCCCGTCCTCCTAGCAGCTTGCGCTGGGTCCCTGCTCGCACACCCCGCACGTAATGGTCCATTCTCCATTCTCCTTATTACCCGGTCATTGAGGCGCTGCCCACCTCCTTTACATTTTCACACAAGTAAAAATAACACTACTCCTGCTTGTACAATAACTGATGCGTGTGACGCTATCCTAACCCCAGAGACGGGACCCTCGATATGGTGAACAGGTCCCCCACCATGGTGGAACCAAAATATCCAATATCTCACCCTA
Source organism: Okamejei kenojei (assembly GCA_035221665.1). NCBI lineage: Eukaryota > Metazoa > Chordata > Chondrichthyes > Rajiformes > Rajidae > Okamejei > Okamejei kenojei. The sequence continues at coordinate 48,868 of JAVHYY010001121.1, read as the reverse complement.
CAGTGGCTTGCAAAAGCTTTCATACCCCTTGAACTTTTCCACATTTTTGTCACATTACAACCACAAACGTAAATGAAATGTTTATGGGATTGATGTGATGGCCAACACAAAGTGGTGCATAATTGTGGAAGTGAAGAAAAATTAGTACATGGTTTAGCCTATTTTATTACAAATAAAAAACGAAAAGTGGCGTGCAAAAATCTGTCCCCCCTTGATCAATACTTATGAAGAACCACTTTTGCTGCAATTGACAGCTGCAAGTCTTTTTGGGGTATGTCTCTACCAGCTTTGCTAAGACTATTACTTTGCAAAATAGCACAAGCTCAGTCAGATTGATCGTCTGTGAACAGCAATTTTTCAAGTCTTAGCCAGAGATTCTCAATTGATTTAGGTCTGAACTTGTGACTGGGCCATCTAAAATCATGAATATGCTTTGATCTAAACCATTCCATTGTAGTCAATACAAGTCGTTGTCCTAGAACAGTTTTCACCAATTGCCCTGTAGGCAACTCTGACCAGCTTCCTGTGCCCTGTACATCACATCTGGTTGTCTGTGGGTGATGCCTTACACAGCAGATTGCGATCCAGAGACTTAGCGTTTTGCCCAACTTGTTTGGTGTCCATCATGCTTTGTGGCAACTGTAAACAGACTTCAGGCCTTGTTCAACAATGGCTTTCTCTTGCCACTGTCCATAAAGGCTTTCCGGAATTGGAGTGCACGACTAATAATTGTCCTGTGGACAGATTCTCCCACACTGAGCTGTGGATCTCTGCAGCTCCTCCAGAGTTACCATGGGCCTCTTGGCTCCTTCTCTGATCAATGCTCTCCTTGCAGCCCCTGTCAGTTTAGGTGGACGGTCATGTCTTGGTAGGTTTGCAGTTGTGCCATACTCCTTTTCCATTTTCGGATGATGTTGGATTGAACAGTGCTCCGTGGGGGAGATGGTTTTTCAAAAGCTTGGGATATTTTTTTATAACCTAATCCTGCTTTAAACTTCTTCACAACTATATCCCTGGCCCTGTCTGGTGTGTTCCTTGGGCTTCATGATGCTGTTTGTTCAATAATGATCTCTAACAAACATCTGAGGCCTTCACAAGAAAAGCTGTATTTTATACTGAGATTAGATTACACACAAGTGGACTCTATTACTAATTAGGTTACTTCTGACGGCAATGGTTGCACTGATTTATTTAGGGTATTCAATTAAAAGGGGCTGAATACTTTTGCACGCCACACTTTTCAGTTTTTTTATTTGTAAAAAAAATTGTAAACCATGTATTATTTTCCTTTCCACTTCACAATTATGTGCCACTTTGTGTTGTCTATCATATAAACTCCCATAAAATACATTACGTTTGTGGTTGTAACGTGACAAAATGTGGAAAAGTTCAAGGGTATGAAAACTTTTGGGGGGGCAAGCCACTGTATCTCTCTTGTCTTTTGCTCCAGGGTGTAAAAGTGCCTTTGTGATATGGCGACTACTGCCTTTACGGGGGTTGTGAGATGTTCGGGGAGAGGGGGAATAGGCGTAACCCGAAATGCGCTACAAATCGCTGCAGGTCGGTGAAGTTTTTCTGTACAGTTAGGTGAACCGTGGAGGGTTCAGGAATGGGGACAATTCGCTGCTGTGTCACTGAACCTCTGCCCTGGGTTTAAAACAGAAGCTGCTGTCCCTTACCGGACACGAACCGTGCTGCCCGTGTCGATAGTGCTGCGGCGAGGCAATGGTAACACAATAGGTGCCACCCCCTATGTTGCCACCTGTGGGGCACATGGCCCTATGCCATTAGCCCTCCATGGTACAACTCAAAAGGCCTTCACGCCAACAGTCCTGAACCCGCACTGCTGTTCAATGTGCCCGAGGACACAATATAATATGTGCTCCCCGGCTACCGACACCCCGAGAGGTCAGTAACCCGTCATCGACTGCTCCCAGCGGATGACGTACGTTGCATGTGAATATGGGCTCCCCCCCTGAATGACTTCCAATGTTCTCCACCCTGAACACCAGTGCGGGCTTTGTCGTCTTGACCAACACCGGCATCCGCACCACTATTCCCATGATTGTGTGGTTTGATTGGCCACAATCTACGGAACAGGGTACGCCTCCGACGCTAACCTGAGCTGGCACGGGGTGAGCACGTTCTGGAAGGGGTACAGCTCTTGTAGGTGTTTGTTACTGATCCAGGATGGGACCAATCCTTGTTTCAGGTCCTCGAGGTTGCTGCGGCGGCCCTCGCCCAGCAACCCCGGACCGTACAGTACGCACACCTCATTTTGCGCTGCCTGATCGGATGCGTTCCGATCTTCTTCCCAAATCATTGCGTTCACCGCGCCGGCATGCCTTTCCAGCTCAGCGATGATTCTCGCACAGGTGTAGTGTCATCGCCCTGTCCTCATGCAGCTCGGAACGCCGGCGACCTTGTTTCCCGTCCGTGAGGATGCCTTTCAACTGCGACTTTAACCCGTTTAATCTGGGTCTGCAGCTCCATGTTACCTAGAGCGTTGACCACAGATGTCCCGTGTTTAAAGCCCGTAAACACATCATTCACTACACCCCTCCTTTGTCTCCCCATCAACCCCAGTCCTCCGGCTCTGGCGATACAAGCTCTCCTGTCCACGCTGGCAAGGCCGAACACGTAAAATTGCCGGAATATTGTTAATCAGTAGCACCTGGTACAGTCTTTCAGTTTCCCTGGGGCACCACTAATCCGGCAACCGCACCTCGGTGAGGTTTAAGGTCACCGAGGCCACCGCGTAGTGCCACCCCCTGGTTTTACAATACCTGCTCAGTTGGTATCAGTACCAGGCCCATTCCAGCCCCTTAGTGGGTTTTAGGGCGACTCCCCTTCCTGTGCTACTGCCAGCGGAACTGTGGAGGAGTTGTGCGCGGGTCGTGTGATGAGTTCAGTGGGCGTTTGCCGGGATCGGTGAAAGGGGACCCCACTGCGAGCTAACATCCCACCTCTTCCCCTTACCGTCATCCTGCCACTGTCTGTGCAAAAATATGCTGCTGCCAGTGGGGCAGCGATACGGTCGAATTCCACACATACACATATAGATGCCCTCATCCGTTCCCACCATTTGTCCCAACACACACTTCAACTGTTCATGAGTCCCAGAAATAGTTCTGTGAGTGTTGTTTTTAAGTCTCTCCCACTCCACAGTGGAGTTGGCCATTGTCCGACTTGTTTTTTCCCTCAGCCACCCACCACCGCCTGCTCACGGGGACCTTCCCCGTGCATATACCAGGCAGATCCTTTTGCCACGATGGCGCTTATCTTTGGGCGACGATCTTGACTCTCAGGCACAATAATGCAGTGTCCCGATAAACAAAGTTCTGAGCACTGGATATATTCAGAGTTCGAACCCCCCCCGGCGGCACACCGGCCTTCAATGAAAAGTGAACTGCGGTCCTCCTCCGCTTCTCTCCCATCCAGTCCCATCGGTCGCAATGGGAGCGTGTCCCCGGGAAGCCACAATCCGATCGCCGAATGCCTTTCCTTTTTATATACCTTACCGACTCCAGAAAACAGATATGGTATTCTTCGTGGCTTTGTAATTGGCTTTGTTAAATGCCCTGCGGGCGGGCCTCTTGACCCTCCCGCCACCCCAATCTTCACTCTTGTCTAAAAATTCCCCCAAACTTTATCTATATTACCTATCCTATTACCCCACAAAAACTTATCCCTACCCCAATACATCCCCCGCCTGTATCCCCGCCTGTTGCTGCCTGCGGCTCCTCGGAACGCTAAAACTCCCGTAACCTCGGGTGTGATTGACCTCTGCCACCAAAACTTTCATCCCTATTCTCCACCTGGACAGTCTGACTCCTGGACTGCCCCTGGACAGGCATGCTCTGCCGAGACCCTCTAGGTGGCAGCTTGGAGGAACACCCTCCCGGGCAGGTAAATGTGAAAAAACCAGATGGCCAGGTATTCCGGACGAGATGTGAACATGCCGTCACGTTGTATGTGGATCTCTTCGGGTGCGTCCACATACATCTTCCTTCCTGTGGGATGAGCCCGTAAACCTAGCTCGGTGCCTCGGGGGCCCACGCTGACACCGATCAACATCAGAGATTGGCGACTTCCCTAGGGTGGGTGTGTGGTGGGGTGACCGATGCTCCTGTGAAGATAACAAACCCCACACTGCCCAAGCTCTCTCGTTCAGAAAACAGAAAATATGGTATGCCCAGCCACTGGGGCGCTACGCTGACAAGCTTTCTGAGGTGGGTAGTTGGCCCCTGGCGTTCGGGACCTCCGCCACCATGCCTTCGAGGTCTCTTGATAACCCTCCTCCGCAGCCCTCAACACCTGCATCCTGGATCCTTCAACTCTGTCTAAACTATTCCCCCGAAAACTTATCTACAGTGGGCTTTGGGGAAAAGTATTCATACCCCTTGAACTATTTTCCACAGCGTTTTTTGTCAGGTTACAACCACAAAAAATGTATTTTATGGGATTTTATGTGATAGACCAACACAAATTGGTGCATAATTGGTGAGTGGAAGGAAAATGAACATGGTTTCTAAATTTTATTACAAATAAAAAAATCTGAAAATGTGTGGCACGTGCAAAAGTATTCCAGCCCCCCTGAGTCAATACATTTGTAGAACCACCTTTCGCTGCCAATTCCACAGCTGCAAGTCAATTGGGGTATTTCACTGCAGCTTTGCACAATCTGGAGACTGAAATTTTTGCCCATTCCTCTTTGCAATACAATAGCTCAAGACAGTCAGGATTGGATGGAGAGCGCGTCTTTATTGGTTTGACAGCATTTTTCAGTCCCTTGCCAGAGATTCACAATTGACGATTTAGGTGTGACTTTGACAGGGCCATTTCTAACACATGAATATGCTTTGATCTAAACCATTCCATAGTAGCACTGGCTGTATGATTAGGGTCCTTGTCTGCTGGAAGGTGAACCTCCACCCCAGTCTCATTTCTTTTGCAGGACGCTAACAGATTTTCCTTTCCAAGATTGCCCTGTATTTGGCTACATCCATCTCCCCATCACTCTGACCAGCTTCCCTGTCCCTGAAGCTGAAAAAAGCATCCCCACAGCATGATGGCCTGCCACCCACCATGTTTCACAGTGGGAATGGGTGAGTTCAGGGTTGAGTGTGTTAGTTTTTCTTCCGCCACACAATAGCGTTTTGCATTTAGGGCCAAAAACTTCAATTTTGGTCTCATCAGACTAGAGCACCTTCGTCCACATGTTTGCTGCGTCCCCCAGGTCATGGCGTGGCAATAATTGCAAACGGGACCTCTTATGGCTTTTGTTTCAACAATGGCTTTCTTCTTGCCACTCTTCATAAAGGCCCGATTTGTGGGAAATTGCAACGACTAATAGTTGTCCAGTGGACAGATTCTTCTCCCACCAGAGTGGATCTGCACCGAGCAGCAGCTCCTCTAGAGTTACTCCCATGGGCCTCTTGGCTGCTTCCTGATCAATGCTCACCTGGCCCGGCCTGTCCACAGCAGCTTAGGTGGACAGCCATGTCTTTGGGTAGGTTTGCAGTTTGTGCCATAACTCTTTCCATTTGCGGATGTGATGAACAGTGTCCGTGAGATCCGTTTCTAAGCTTGGGATATTTTTTATAACCTAACCCTGCATTTTAAAACGTCTCCACAAACTTTATCCCTGACTGTCGGTGTTTCATTGGGCTCATGATGCGGTTTTGTTTACTAATGTTCTCTAATCCCGTAAACCACCTGAGTCCCACAGAACAGTTGTATTATACTGAGATTAGATTACACACAAGTGGACTCTATTTACTAATTAGGTGACTTCTGCAGCAATTGTTTGCAACTGGATTTATTTAGGGGTACAAGTAAAGGGGTCTGAATACTTTTGCACGCCACAATTTTCAGTTTTTGATTTGAAACAGATTTGAAAGCCATGTATCATTTTCCACTTTACAGTGCCTGCAACCACTTTGTGTTGGTCTATCACATAAAATGCCCAATAAAATACATTTATTTTTGTGGTTGTAACGTGACAAAAGTGTTGTCCGGAAAAGACAGATGGGGGTATGAATACTTTTTCAAGCCACTGTAAATTACCTATCCTTATCCTAATCTACACCGGGGACAGGTATAATCAGCAGGTAGTGCCGCCTTACCAGGGGCGTGCCTGGCAGCTAACACTCCGCCTGATGCAGCCACACACAAGGCTGCCATCAGAATGGGTCGTCTCCTGCACCACTCTGTCTCACACCTTTGACCATCCCCCGCCTGTTGCTGCCTGTACGGGGGCTAACCATCCTCTGAAACGCTAAACTCCCGTATCCCTGTCGGGGTGTGATTTGACCTCTGGCCAAACTTTCTAGTTTGGGTTCAGCTATTAGACCTACGGAGAGTCACCTTAGACACTGCCGCCTGTGACAGTCTGGCTTCCTGACTATGGACAGGTACTGCCGTGTCACAGCTCGGGCTTACCTCCCGCAGCTGCCGACCCTGGGCTCCAGCTCATGGTGTACATGCCTCGGGTTCATAAACTCCACACCCCGGTGAAGTCGCTTCGCCAGTGACACCGGTGACTGGAGCGTCGGGCCACATAGATCTCGCTGGCCTGTGCGGTTCACCCTGGATCCCAGCCGTAAACCTATGTCAGAACTTCCCAAACCGACCCTGGATCCAGCGGGAACAGCGACATCGGCCATGTCCGGGATTTACCACTGCCTGCAATTGGCCACTCCTCTTGCTCGCACAGGCCCTCCTGATGACGTTCAGATACATCTGTGAAAGGAGAGAGGTCCAGGCGCATGATGCGGGCGGCTGCTGATAGTCCCATCCTTGATCCTTTCCATCCAGAAGCATCTGGGTGGGTGTGTGGTGGGTGAGAGAGTGATGGGAGAGGTCCCATGTGCAAAGATTAACGAAGGCCTCTTCCTGCCCAATGCCTAGGCTAAAAGGAGCCTCTCGAAATTGGAGATTTTCCTGCCTCTGGGCCTGGTCATGGGTCCCAGTCTACGCTACCCTCGAAACCGACTACCCTACCAACAAGTGTTTGTGGGTTGCAAATGCGTTCAGGTTGTACCCCACACTCTTGCAGTTTGGCCAGGACCTCGCCACCATGCGCTCGAAGGTCGTAACCCTCGGGCGGCTTTCATGGTGCACCAGAGTCCTGTGCACCATAAAATCGGATCCATGATCCCTTCCCACCCCCTGCTGTCCTCCAAGACTTCATCAGGAATACACTCCCATGTGGTGCGGAGTGCTCCCAAATGAATGGGCAGTGGGATGGAACCGCGCGCCAGGCCTGTTCTCCACCCCCTGTGAAAGGTGAGGCCCCCATAACAGCGACCCTAGAGTCAAAGGTTCCTGTGGTGGACCACGGTGCGTCAACTAAGCCCCCGTGTCCACCAGAAGAGCAGTTGCTAAACTGGCCCCCTTTGCCTCTTCCACTAACCCCTTAATATGAAGAACCACAAGCTCCTGCTTCCCCACCATCATAGTGGAGCGGACACAGATAGGCGGGCTGCGTGGGCTGATGTCTTGGGGAATGTCCAGTTTTCGTGCCCCCCCCCCCCGCACCCAGGAGCTGGTAGCGACGCCACCTTCCCCTGTGCGGCCATGAGGGACCGCATCACCTCGACCATCGATTCGACCAATGAAACTCGGGCTTAACTGGGACATCGGCGCCAAACCCTTTATCTCCATCCTTGGTGTGGGCCCTGCACGCCTTCCGCATCCAGTTGTGCCCCACCTTACCGCACCTGAAACACTTGGACTTGCTGGAGGGTTAACGCCTCCTGCTCGCCACTCCTTTTGGGCCGGTGCAGTAGCCTCCGCCACATGCACCTTCCCTTTTCAAGCCGAGTCGTTAGACGTGCTCCAGGTGTTTCTATACCCTACGAGTGAGACGGTCCAAAACCGCCTCCTCCGTGCTATTTGTGGGATGAAACCAGGCTTTCGCCTGCTCCCTGACGGCCGCCAGGCTGATTGACACCAAACATCGGTAGCCACTGGGCTCTCCTTCCCGACCAGGTCAATCCCCGCGCGGGGACGTGCGGGCAGCTGCTCTGATACACTGGCCACATCGCGCGCCGCAAAAACCTTTGGGGTTTCTCCCTCCATCTGGAGGGTCTTCCCCAATCCGGCAAATAGACCCTCATCGTTCATTCCCCAAAACTTCCAGGACCTCGTTCCGTCGGAGATCGTAGGTCCTGGTCCCTCTTTTACTCTCATCTGAGAGGCATTGGAGGATTGAGCTGCAGGGAGAACAGCAACATTTTTGCCCGTTCTCCCACGTCGCAACCGTTGGTCGACCTCTCTAAAATGCAGCGAAGGGTCTTCTGATTCGGACAATTTTTCTTTACATGCCCGATCATGGCCCTTAACTGCTGGGAGTTGTGGGGCACCACGATCTCGCTTTGAATGGGTCCGGCGTCCCCATTCGGTGCGGTGGGTCCCTGTCTGGTTTCCAGGACCAGGCACATGGGCACCGGTGCCGAGTTCTCGACCGGGAGCCCCCCCGCCTCTCTCCCCCCTACGCTACCCCTTTCCCAGGATGCCTCGTAGCTTGGGGGATCGTGGAGTCTGGGGGCCAAAGCCCCCCACGGTCCATCTGAGGGCCGGAACCGGGACCTTAGCAACTGCTAGTGACTGGTTCGCTGGGGGGTTCATTAGGCAGACCAGCCCGCTTGCTTTATTTAAAGCACTCCGCAGACCCTCTATCTCCTGCAGGCAGGCCCCGTGGTCGGCCTCTTTGACCTGTCCTCCAAAGCCATTTTGTAGGCTGCCCTAACTCCCTTGAGGTTTTCTTCCTGGGCCTCCAGCTGGCGGCTCAGGGCAGCGCACTGCTCCCTGAGCTTGCCCTCACTGAGCATGGCCTCAGTGATCTGGCACTCCATGAGTTCTACCTTGGCCTCGTGGCAGTTGGTCACGGCCCGGCGCTCCTTGTTTAAGGAGTCCCAGAGCCTCAATCAACTAGTGCCCACCCGCAGCCTTCTCCTCTATCTCCTCAAGAAGGTCCCTGATCAGGGCCGCCTGCGCCACAATCACGCGGTCCAAGAGCTGTACCTGTTTTTTATAACATGTCAGCCAGACCACCTTCTCTACAGATTTCTTATGGGCTTTGCTGGCCGACCACCGGATCGCTGCATCCAGCGGGCGCTTGTCCTCCAATAAATCACAAATCCACTGTTTTGGTAATATTGACCTTGCTAAAAACATAGTCCGAAATGCTCTCGTTCATTACAACCAAGTCTTTTCAACTCCTTTTCTGGCACCCTATCGTCCTGCTGCCAGTGTCCCATCGTGGTCGCTATAATCTGTAAGGGTTTTCTGCATCGAGCTTTCGCCCGACCTAAGGTCCCTGTGGTTTGCTCTGGTCCCTCGACCAGGACGCGCACACTGGTTCCCCGTGAGTGACTCGACCCACTCACCCCCTACGGTTCTAGACACTGGACATAGTTGCAGGAGCGTTGATAGTGCAGAAAGTTCAACCAGACCAGATTTGAAGACCAGAGTTTAAACAGGAAAATAACTTTTATTTAGCTGTTGGGACTAAGGTACACGAATACTTTGACACAGTTCTGTAAGGCATATGCATAATTACAGTTCCTGTTTCAGGATCATAGACGCAATAACTACGATACAATACTCGAGTGCGGGATGGGGAACAGGGTTTAAACAGGAAAGGAACTTTTATTAAGCGGTTGGGACTACGGTACACGAATACTTTGACACAGTTCTACAAGGCATATGCATAATTACAGTTCCTGTTTCGGGATCAAAGACGCAATAACTACGATACAATACTCGAGTGCGGGATGGGGAACGTACGGTACATCGTAAAATTTGCCAACACCCATGTTAATATAACCCCCTTCCCCTCCCCTCTACACTAAACTATGTCCAGAATGTGCAGGATCGGGGTACAAAGCTCACCATGGGGCGATTATGATGTTACAGGCTGGTCGTGCTGCTTCCTCCGATAGGTGGCTGTGGAAGGGTCGTCGGCGGTCGTCTCGGTCTTTCGGGTGGTCCCAGGGGTTCACCTCGCCCAGGGGTTCTACTGCTTTCCTTTACTTTCCACGTGGCGGGGACTCCAGACGGAGTGTGTGTCACATTAGACACCGTGTACTCTTTAAGCGCTGTCCTGTGTCCTCTCTCTCTCTCTCTCTCTCTCTCTCTCCGCAAGTCTCCAGATTCATTCAGTGACTCCTTCTGTGTCTCTCTCCTTTTATCTTTTCCCTTCTTAAACCCAAAAATCGTGGCCAGTTATTGTAATCCTGACCCATCCTATCTCCCGCCAGATCTCTGGATCCCTTTGCTTACAAGATGGGTTTTCGAGCTCTCTCTTTGTTCTGCGTTATATCCGGGAGTACCGGTGATGGCTAGACGGTCTGTTAATTTGTTTCTCGATAAGAGGTGATGGGTTTAACTGGTTTTCCCATCACCGGCCAGGTAGGGCTATTGTGCTCCCTTAACAAGATTAACTATGTAGGTTGGCTTGGGGCATTGTGATGCCTGCTGATGTCAGCGCCCCAGTGTCTGGACGTGGATCTGGTTTCGGGGGTTTCTGCACGGCCAATATCCATCTATTGTTCAGGCCGTGACTTTGCAGAAACCCAGAGACTGGGCTGTGGGGTTTCGCTTTTGTGGCTGGTCACGAGGTCCCGCGGCCATCTTGGGCCCCACTGATTGTGACATCCCTTGTTAAAACTGACCGCAGCTTTTCTCTCTCACAGTCCCAGTCCCGTATAAAAAAAATGTCCAAAATGCAGCTCTTTAGTTTTGTTGATTGTAGCATGAGGAAATCTTCTCAAATCTTACAACATGGAGGATGTGCTTTCAGTGGATATGGAACTTTTCGCAGGCTGCCTTCAGACCTGGAGATTAAAATTGAGCGGGGCAAAAAAACGGCCTTTCACCTGAACAACAAGGAAGCTCGATGCCAGCTAACCGTCACCCTCAATGGGTCACCCCTACCCTATAACCCATTTCCTTCATTCCTTGGTGTGAAACTAGATCAGCAGCTGACCTACAAGCAACTCCTTGAAGCTCTCCGTGCTAAAGTCTCGGTGCGGAACAACCTCCTGCACTGCTTGGCTGGATTGTCATGGGGCGCCAGGACATCTACTCTCAGAACCAGTGCTCTTGCACTCGTGTACAGCGCCGCTGAGTACACCGCCCCAGCATGGTGCCGCAGCGCTCATACTAGCAAGCTAGACGCCATCCTCAACGACACCATCCGGATCATCACTGGCTGCCTATGTCCTACTCAGACGGATCATCTGCCGGTGCTCGCAGGTATCGCACCCGCCAAGCTTCGCAGAGAGTACTGCACCCACAGGCTGGTGTGCAAGGCCCCATCGGATGCCAAACACCCTTTGCACCACCTCGCCCAGGACTCACAGTAACTGGGACATCAACGCCTGTCATCTCGTCGCCCCTTCTCCCGTCACGCAGTGACCCTCTGTGGCTCCGGTTTCAACACACTAGGAGCATGGTGAACCAGCTGGGAACAGACTTCCCGACCTCCTCAATTCACTGTTGCACCGAACACCACAGCCCCACCTGGCTCGGACCTGCCCCGCAAAGAGTGGGTCACCTTGAACGGGCTCCGTACAGGGGTCGGCCGGTTCAACACCAACATGCATCGCTGGGGGCTGCGTTCATACATTTCATACATTAACAATACAGTATTCATTTGTACACCTGTGATCAGTGTTCAACTCATTAACAGCTTTGATAAAATACATTGGTGTCATTCCCATCTGTAGTGCATCCAAAACGTCTTGCCAGGCACATGGAAACAAGAAAATGTGGTGTCACAAAGTACGCCAAGACCAAGTAGCGTGACCTGGTCCGGGAAGTCATCATATTCGAGCAGTAAAGAAGCGCTTGAAGAAATGCACTCGACTCTTCACCTGCAAAACAGAAACAGAGGTCAATGGCTAACTAACATCAAGCTAATACAGGTGTCAGAGGTTATGAGGAAAAGGCAGGAGAATGGGGTTACAAAGGAGAGATAGATCAGCCATGATTCGATCAAGGACTTGATGGGCCAAACAACCTAATTCTTATCCTATCACTTATGAACCTCAACTAATTAGTTCTTTCAGAATTAAACTATTTGGCAAAATACCAAGGTACAGATGTGAAGATTTGTATTTACTTATCATGTTACAAAGATCTGCATTATAATGTACGAATGGGTGGTAGTGGCTTCAACATTATGGTCCAAATGAATGCACTATTCTATGAGCAAACAAAACAATGTAGGTTCCTTGGTGAACTATTGGACAGGAGGTCTAGATTCTAAACAATCCTCTGTCGCAGTCAATCAGAAAGTGACCAGTGCTCCCATGGTTAGTCTTGGATTCCTTGGTGATGGGTGACGTATCCATTCTTACACTATACAGCATTATGAAGGTGGGGAAAGATGAACCTTCATCAGCTGTTTTCTCTTGCTCTCTGTATTCCTAGAAAGGTGTCTTCTACATTTAAGATTTTCTTTTGGTTGAGATGAGATAACTACATTTATTACATTTATTTCGAGATTTGGCTTACACCATGGCGTATTCACTGCGCTCTTTCATACGGAAACAGAGAAATTAGAGATATGCATTTGAAAATCGATTTGCGTGAGTGCGACATGAGAGTAACTCAAACACCTCATGCCTCCCAGGTGAGGAGGAGTTGCTAGTTGAGGGGAGGGGCACTATGTGCAGACCTCGAGGCTGGACAAAGAAACCAGGCCAGGTTTTCTGTGTTGTCTGCCTGAATCACCCACTCCAAACCGATGTACTATGTATCCTATTTATCAGTTAGTAAGTACATGGAAGCAGGTTTTCCAGAGTTGCCCAGTTTGGCCTGGGGTGGGGGTGGGGGCCAGATAGAGTGTAAAATATCAGGAAATTAGATTAAAACTAGAAAACGATGAATTGATTGGCAATACACACCCTCCGTTCCATCACCACCTGTTTCACCGGGGTCTATCTTCAAAGCCTCCTCACATTCCTCGTCTGATTGCAGTTGAATGGTTTGCTCCTTGGGTGCTGGTCTGACAGGAAAAGCTCATGCCTGGAAAGAAAACAGCAGTATAAACGGTAACACAGTAACCCCACCTTCTCAATGAAATTGATTGGCAGCACACGGCTTTCAAGGAATCTTCTCCAAGGACTTTGAAGCAGTTGCTTTCTGCAGTCAGTGGATTTCTCTACAAGCGGTTTGATGGAGCTGAACAGGAAAGACCATTTCTTGAATTGGAGGAAGCAATGGTATAGAAACGAACAAAAATGCCAGGGGAAGAGGAGGTGAAATTATTTTTCACTCAGCAAATTATGACCTAGGTTATATTCCCTTAAAAAGTGGTAAAAAAGACTCAATAATATATATTTTTTTTTAAACAATTCAAAGGTGCATGTCAAAGAGGAAAGGGAGGAGCATTAAGTGGATAAATCATTCAGTGCTACTACAAGCAGAATTCTGTAATTCCACCCACATTGTGTACACATGGTTCTTCAGATTCTATCCAGTAACAGTGGGGGCAGAATTGCTGCCTTGCAGCGCCAGAGATCCACGTTCAATCCTAACTGTAGGTGCTGTTTGTGTGGAGCTTGCAACTTCTTCCTGTTACTGCGTAGGTTTCCTCTGGGTATTCTGGTATCCTGAAGAAAACTCAAACAGGCCTCACTCCCCACCAACATCCACAGGACTTTTTACAAGGGCACGGTGGAGTCTGTACGCACGTACTGCATTAGCATGTGGTACTCCAACTGCACAGACAGAAAGGCTCTGCAGAGAGTAGTGAGGGGAGCAGAGAAGATCATTGGCGTCTCCCTCCCCTCGGTACAAGAACTGTTCCAGAGCCGATGCCAGTAAAAAGCACTGAGCATAGAGAAGGACAGACTGCACCCCCTCCACACACATCTGGATTTCCTGCCATCAGGCAAGAGATACCGTAGCATCAAAGCAGCTTCCTTCCATAGGCTGTGAGGCTGCTAAACAGGCACTCCACCTGATTCTGCTGCTTTTTTGCACTGACAATTTAATAACAAACTCTGGCACTGGCCACTTAAATCAGCTGCCCTGGACAATTTATGACTGTGTTTACTTGTATTTTAATGTTGCTGTTTTTTACCTGCACTTTTAAACTATATGTATTGTTTTTATCAGAGACTGGATTGGTTTTTATTGTTTTTATTTATGTGTGAAATGTTTAAGCTTCATGTGCGATGCTCTGGTATTCCCTGGGAAACATCTTCTCATTTTGCACTGTACAACTGTTGCTTTGCAAGATGACAATAAAGGTTGATTGATTTGGCTGAAGTTGAACCAAACCTCAGCTCAGCCAATTCACTCTTGCAGGAGGACGGATCTTGCTCTGTGCGCTCCTGCTGTGCTGCTTACTGAAGGGTTTCCAGTTCTTCCTTTGCCTGCAAAATGAAAATAGTGCTCAATCTTTATACATACATGAATGCAAAACAAGATTACAACATATCTTTGCTGTGTCTATCTTGGAATCTTTTAAATTAAAACATAAAATCACAAATATTTAGTCATCATATGCATCCTGTGGAACAAGTCCCATCAATGAGTAATGTCATGGCTTCATCTTTAGTACCTTGAGATTTAGTATCCTGCACAATTTATTAATTCTTTCTATCTCTTCCTCAAGCTCCTGAACTCGCTGCTGCTTGGATTTTGTAAACTTTCTCATTTTGTTCTTTATTTTTTCATTTTTGGCACCAGCTTCCTCTCCATGTTTTGTCGTTTGGCTTCTACATCGCGGAGCTTGAACATCACCTCCCGTTTCTCTTTTCTTGCCGTCTCAACTATTTGCCTCATCTACTCCATCTCATTGCCAATATTTTCGTAGGATTGCAAAAGGGGTTCATATTTGTGCTTTAATTCATCGTGCTTGGTCTTCCACTCTGACAACTCTGCCATCTGGGAGTTTTTCAGTGAATCCAACTCATGAGTTAGGATGTCCAGTGTATGCTTCAGACTTTCACAGGCAACGTTTAGGTTCTGTTTCTCTGTGGATAGACGATCAGCTTCGCAGAGAAGCCTCTGCCTCTCCTCCTCTTTGGAAGCTGCTGCGTGCTCCTTTATTTGAGAAAGAGAACTGGCATCTGCCAATTGCGCTCTAAGTTGTGAAACGGTGTCGTCCATTTCAGAATGGACCGTCCTGAGTTTGACACAATCTTCCACTTTACAGGCCAGCAGCAAGTCTCTCTCCTTGATGGTGTGCTTCAGTTTGTGAGTTTTCAAGGTCGTCTTGGATTTGACTTTGAAGTTTGGAAATGGTTTCCATGTTTTGCATGGATTGCATTTCCAGAGCATGGTGTTCTGCAGCTTTCTTCTGGAGATGTCCAGGCTCATCTCCCTGCTGTTGCAGGGATTTATCTTTCTCTTGCAGAGTCTGCTTCAGCTAACCTGCTTCACACACCTGAACTTGCTCCTGATGTTGCAACCCTGGAATCATCTGCATATATTGGCCCAACTGCTCAAGTTTTGGTTTGGAGCTGTTGCAGTAAATTTGCTTGCTGATTCAATGACATCTGTTTCTCTTCTACTTCCAATGTAAGCTATGGAGTGGCAGCATTTAAATCATTTATGTCTTTGTTTAATCAGGTTATCAGCCCCTATTTCAGTGACAATCGATCCTGAAGGCTTGTAAATTCACCAACTTTACTTTGAAATGCAGACTTCATGTCTTCAAGTTCTGCTTTACGCCTACAATTTTAAGTGTCGATCCCTCACAAGATGCGTTGCAAGTTCATTCTCATTCACCTTCCACGGCAGTTGACTGTGCTCAACAGTCCACCTACTTAAAGATGTGTGAAGTTCTTTATTCTCATTTTGAAGACTTTCTTTATCAATATTCAATGCATCCATTTGTTTCCACAACAACACAACTCTATCAGTTTTCTGGACGTTGGCCATGCAAGTCATGACATTCAGCAGACGTTGTCTATGTTAACACGTTAATATTAATTTTATTATTAAGGTGTAAACATAGTATAACTTACAGGAAAACTTCCACCACCGGGGCTAAACTGGGGGCGCCACAGTCGGCCATTCATTCATTCGTGCCACTGCCCACTGGTTCAGTCTTCTCCAAGATCTAGTTAAGAAAGAACTGCAGATGCTGGAAATATCGTAGGTACACAAAAAATGCAGTGTACCGATGACCTTGCTGGCGGTTAAGGGCTCCTATACCCGATTGGCCAAGCTGCGTCAGGTGACGGTGACTCATCGGAAGCTTAAATACCAGAATCTCCCAGAATTCTCTCTCTCTTCGTCGACCCTGGCTCGGGAGTAGGTTGCTGGCCACATGGCATAGAACTTTGTGTATTATTAGCAACATTTGTCAATTAATATTGAATTGGGACAGATAAGGACTGACCTGAGGGTTTTCGTGTATTTTGTTTAAGGGATATTTCCATTTAGGCAGGTTAGAGACTCTAGTTCGACGCCCATTGCGAGGCTGGCTGGAGCACTGTTATCTTTGTTTATTGGTGTATTCTTGTCCTTGTCTGGGTTGTTTGAATCAGGTTTGAGTTTTAATTAAATAAAAGACTATTTTCTTGAACTTGAGCCTGGTTTTTGACTATGTTACGTGACTCTGAAGCACCTGCATTCGGGAGTCGTAACAAAATGGGGGCCCGTCCTAAGCTTTGAGGACCCTAGACAGTTTTGGGGTTTTTTTTTGGTAGGTTTCTGGTGACTGAGGAAGTCTGTGTTGTGAGGTGACTGAGGAATTCTGTGTTGTGACCTTTTTTTACCTCTTCCATTTGGGTAACATTTGTGACCAGGGTTTGGCTGGTAGTTTGGTCCTACATTTGATATGGCGTTTAAAGTACAGGAATTTACTGAGGCTCCTAGTCGGGAGTTGTTTGATAAATGTACCAAGGAGCATTTTTTAAATGCTGGCAGAGACCTATAAGGTGCCTATTGATAAGCATTTGAAGAAAGGGGCTATAAAGTCGGAGTTATGGTCTGCATTGGTGAGGAGTGGGGTATTGCCTGCTGGTGCAGACAGTCTATCTTCTACACAGCCTGGTCAGGGCATGAGGGACTTCATTCGATTGAAGGAGCTTGAAATAAGAGAGAAAGAGCTTGTAATAAGAGAGAAAGAGCTCCAATCAGAGCTTGAAATGAAACGCCTTGAGCTGCAGGAGAAGGAGTTGAATGCTCCTGTGTTTCTACTAGGGAACGAGAGTTTGATATGAGCAAGAACATCCGCCTGGTTCCCCCGTTTAATGAGAAGGATGTGGACAAGTATTTCGCTGTGTTTGAACGGACGGCTTCGTCCTTGAAGTGGCCTAGGGACATGTGATCCTTGCAATTGCAGTGTCCTTGTGGGTAAAGCACATGGGGTGTACTCATCTTTATCTGTTGACAACAGTCGGGACTATGAGTGTGTGAAGTCTACGGTGTTAAGGGCTTATGAATTAGTTCCAGAGGCGTACCGGCAGAAGTTCCGGCGCTTTAGGAAGTTTGATAGTCAGACTATGTGGAGTTTGCTTGGGAGAAAGAGGCACTTTTTGACAGGTGGTGCGCTTCTCAAGGAGTTAAGGATTTTGAGCTGCTGTGGGCCTTGATTATTATGGAAGACTTTAAGAACTGTCTCCCTGAGAGGGTTGCTACTTACTTTAATGAGAACAAAATGACGGAGGTGTCTAAGGCCGCGGTGTTAGCAGATGTGTATGTATTGACCCATAAAACTTAGTTTGCTGGCCGATCCTATAGTTTTGGTGCACGGCCGTTTAATCGTGGTGGTGTCACCGGTGGCAGTGCCAAAGCTGTTTCTGTCCCTGCAAGTGTCAGCTCATTAATACAGGGGGAGGTCTGAGCTGATATGGTTGACGGAGATTTCAGGACTAAGGAAGGACCTGTGTGCTACTATTGTAAAGGGAGCGGGCACATCTTAAAGTTGTGTCCCGTCCTGCAAAGGAAAAATGCAAAGCCTGTGGCTTTGGTGGGTACACAAAGAGCGCCTGTGGTTCCTGGGATGCCTGCGTCTGATGAGTGTAGGAATTATTCTGCGTTCATCACGAAAGGTTTTGTTTCTCTAGAGGATGGGGGTCATAGAGTTCCAGTATTCATTTTGCGTGATACTGGTGCTGCTCAGTCCTTTATATTGGATAGTGTACTGCCGTTTTCTGGGGAGTCATCGGTTGGGTCCAGTGTCCCTGTGGTAGGATTCGGGTTGGATGACATGGTAGTGCCTTTGCATACCATGAGTCTCGAGTCCGAGTTGGTTTCAGGCCGGGTAATTGTTGGGTTACGGCCGTGTTTTCCCGTTGCGGGAGTTTCTGTGATTTTGGGGAATGACTTGGCAGGAGGTAGAGTTTTCATTACTCCTGAGGTGACGGCTGTTCCGAGGGTGCAGAGTCCTGATATATTGGCTATGCAGCATCCGACGATCTTCGCAGCTTGTGCTGTCACAAGGGCTATGGCTAAGAGCCAGGCAAAGTTTGAGGATGTAGCGGACCTGAGTGAGAGCATTTTTGGGGATCAGGTGGATGGATCCTGTGTTGTGGAGGGTGTTTCTACATCTCAAGATGGGGTCTAGTCTGAAAATGTGCCGGTGTCACTGTCACGTGACCGGCTGGTTGAGGAGCAAAAGAGTGATACAGGTTTATCGGATCTGTTCGACTGCGCGGTGCCTGAGGGGGATATGGATTCCACAGCAAAGGGGTATTTTCTGAGGAATGGCTTGCTGATGCGAAAGTGGTCTCGCTTGGCTATGTCGGGGCATGATGATTGGAGCGTGGTTGAGCAGATTGTGAATACCTCGTCGATATAGGGACGAGATACTCTGTTTGGCTCATGATGGACCTCTGGGTGGACATTTGGGGGTCAATAAGACGTATAACCATATCTTACGGAATTCTTTTTGGCCGGGGTTGAAAAAGGACGTGAAGCAGCACTGCAGGTGTTGTCACATTTGTCAGGTGGCAGGAAAGCCGAACCAATCGATTATTCCTGCACCTTTATATCCAATCCCTGTGGTCGGGGAGCCGTTTGAATGGATTCTAGTTGATTGTGTGGGTCCTCTACCTCGGACAAGGGTGGGAAACAAGTTTTTATTGACAATTATGTGTGCGTCTACCCGCTTTCCGGAGGTGGTCCCTTTGTGTAACATTACTGCCCCTGCCATTGTGAAGTCTCTCACTAAGTTTTTTTCGTTGGTTGGTTTGCCCAAGGTTGTGCAAAGCGACCAAGGTTCAACTTCATGTCAAAGGTTTTTGGTCAGGTAATGAAGTTGTTGGATATTGAGCATTGTTACTCCATGCGTACCATCCAGAGAGCCCTCGAGCGGTTTCACCAGACTTTGAAATCCATGTTGAGGACTTACTGCTTGGAGTTTGAAAAAGACTGGGATGAGGGTTATGTTTGCGGTGCGTGAGGTGGTGCAGGAGTCTTTAGGGTTCAGTTCAGCTGACCTGGTGTTCGCGCATACAGTTCGTGGTCCGTTGAGGGTCCTGAAGGAGAAATGGCTGCAGGAGAATTCAAAACGTAGTATTTTAGACCATGTCTGTACTTTTAGGTCTAGTCTGCAGAGGGCATGCGAACTGGCAATGGGTAATCTAGCTTCTGCTCAGTCTAGGATGAAGGTTCGACACGAAGGCTTCTAGTAGGAATTTTTCCCCAGGTGATAAAGTCCTGGTGTTGTTGCCTATTCCTGGTTCCAGTCTGCAGGCTCGGTATAGTGGTCCCTATCGGGTGGTTAAGGAGGTTGGTGCGAGGGATTCCGTTATTGGTACCCCTGATCGGAGGCGTAAGACTCAGCTCTGTCATATCAACATGCTGAAGCAGTACCATGAGCAGGAGCATGTACAGGTTGATGGGGAGGAGCTGTGTCCTT
Organism: Okamejei kenojei; assembly: GCA_035221665.1. NCBI lineage: Eukaryota > Metazoa > Chordata > Chondrichthyes > Rajiformes > Rajidae > Okamejei > Okamejei kenojei. The sequence continues at coordinate 29,028 of JAVHYY010001121.1, read as the reverse complement.
CGGTTTTGTCTAAGCCGGTTTTGGCTGTAGTAGTGCTGCCCCCTGACACGGGTGGTGATGTGGGTGAGGCACGGTTGTCGGTGGCAGTGACGCAGGGAAAGCTGTGCAACTCTGAAGCTTTGGAGTCGCTTCCCTTGCGGTTGTCTCATTTGTCTGGAAGTCAGCGGGATGATCTGCTTGCTTTGGTGGGGTCAAATGGGTCACTGTTCTTGGATGTGCCTTCTCAAACGTCTGTGCTGCAGCATGACATTGACGTGGCCGGTGCTGCGCCAATTAAACAGCATCCGTATCGGGTCAACCCTGACAAGCGTCAACGTCTAAGAGGTCAGGTTGACTATCTGCTGCAGCATGCAATTGCTGAACCTAGTTGTAGTCCGTGGAGGTCTCCGTGTCTACTGGATACGAAGGCTAATGGGGAGGACAGGTTTTGCACGGACTTTCGGAAGGTGAATGGAGTAACTAAGCCGGATTGCTATCCTCTTCCACGGATGGAGGATTGTGTGGATCATGTGGGTAGTGCATCTTTTGTGTCTAAGTTGGACTTGCTAAAAGGGTATTGGCAAGTTGCTTTGACTAGGCGGGCGAGGGAGATCTCAGCATTCGTTACGCCTGATAACTTTCTTCAGTACACGGTAATGGCATTTGGGATGCGCAATGCGCCGGCAACCTTCCAATGGCTAGTGAACAAGATATTGTCTGGTTTGTCCTTCTGTGAGGCATACCTTGATGATTTAGTTGTGTGCTCCAGGTCTTGGATCGAGCACATCGGTCATCTGAGGGAGGTATTTTGTCGACTAGCGGAGGCAAACCTAACGATCAATCTGGGTAAGTGTGAGTTTGGCCAGGCCACGGTGACGTATCTGGGTAAGATGGTGGGCCGGGGTCAGGTTCGCGCTCTCGAGGACAAGGTGCGACTTATTGTCGCATTTCCTGTTCCAACATCTAGGACTGAACTCCGTAGGTATCTGGCTATGGTTGGATACTATAGGGGGTTCTGTCCAAACTTCTCAGCAGTGGCTGCTCCTTTGACGGATTTGCTGAGTCCGAAGGTAGCTTTTGTGGTCTGCGGAGTGTCAACACGCCTTTGATCATACTAAGGGTCTTCTGGTGCGCGCACCTGTGCTTGCGGCACCTGATTTTGAGCGTCCATTTAAGCTGGCAGTGGATGCTAGTGATCGTGGGGTTGGTGGGGTTCTTATACAGGATAATTCTGATGGGGTGGGGCATCCAATTTCGTACTTCTCTAAGACGTTTTAATCCCTCATCAGAGGTGGTACTCCACCATTGAGAAAGAAACCCTTGCTGTCTCCGAGTCATTTCGAGGTTTATGTGGGCTCCTCGAGTGTCCCTGTCGTCGTGTTCACGGATCATAACCCTTTGGTTTTTTTTGCAGAACATGAAGAATAAGAACAGGCGGTTGATGAGCTGGAGTTGGCAGATGCAGGAATACAACCTGGAGTTCAGGCACATCAGGGGCAAGGATAATGTCTTGGCTGACGCCTTGTCGCGCCAGTAGTGTTTCAGTACTGAATAGTTTCTTCCGAAGCTTATTCAGTATCTTTGGGTGGGGGTGTTAAGTACTCCCCCCCCCCCTCTGGTGAATACTATGTACTTAACTCTTCTGTTTCTCTCCTGAATGCAGGCCCTGTGGCTGGGAGTCAGGAATCAAGGGGTTAAGGGCTCCTATACCCGATTGGCCAAGCTGTGTCAGGTGATGGTGATCGGAAGCTTAAATACCAGAATCTCCCAGAATTCTCTCTCTCTTCGTCGGCCCTGGCTCGGGAGCAGGTTGCTGGTCTGAGCTGCAGGAGGCTGGCCACATGGCATAGAACTTTGTGTATTATTAGCAACATTTGTCAATTAATATTGAATTGGGACAGATAAGGACTGACCTGAGGGTTTTCGTGTATTTTGTTTAAGGAATATTTCCATTTAGGCAGGTTAGAGACTCGAGTTCGACGGCCCATTGCGAGGCTGGCTGGAGCACTGTTATCTTTGTTTATTGGTGTATTCTTGTCCTTGTCTGGGTTGTTTGAATCAGGTTTGAGTTTTAATTAAATAAAAGACTAATTTTCTTGAACTTGAGCCTGGTTTTTGACTATGTTACGTGCCCCTGAAGCACCTGCATTCGGGAGTCGTAACAACATCTTCACTTGCTGTACTTTGGCCAGAAGGTATAAATCACAAAAATGTTCTGTATGTGACTTAAAAGTTTTATTCCCTCATAAATAATAGTAAGATTAAATGAGAACTTACCAGTTCGAAGTTTGATCTTTATTTTATGAGGATTTTACTTCGGAGTCACGTGAGTGGCTTCGTGAAGACCCCGCCAGCACGCCTGCGCAGCATATCGTCGCGCGCATTTGCAGCGGCAGCTGGGGGGGGGGGGAGTGCGCTCTCTCCTCGGGCTCCTTCATAAAGGCCGGTAGGTGAGTATGTGTTTTATCCTACAGGATGGACAAGGGCAAGAGGAAGGCGCTGTCGAAAAGTCGAGCTTCGACCAGCCAACGGCCCTTGTCTCCGGAGCTGTCAACAACACCAGCAGCTTCGAGGCGTGTGGGGGCAGGAATGCGGAAGTCGGGTGCTCCCGCTGATTCAGGGGCCGACTCACCGGAATGGTTTGCCGCGTCGGAGCTGGAGATATCCGATCCAGACTTCGAGCCCCCTTCCCCCAAGAAAAGAGGGGGAAAGCAGGTACGTGGCAGGGGGTCTCGCTTGTTACAAGCCACCTCTCCCCGAGCTCCAGTAGACCCGAGGGGGCTGGGCCGGGGGACAGCCGCACGACAGGTGAGCCCTGCAAAGTGCCGATACGTACCACAGCCAGGGATATCTGCCATCGTGCAGCCCGGGCATAACACTGCTGCGTCGTGTAGGCCTGCTGGAGCAGATACCGCCGACAACACACCCCGTCAGGCTGCGGTCAAGGGCGGAGGTGGCAGCAGGAAGCGGTCGGTCAGCTCAGCTCTGGGAGCGGCCGACCATGCGCCTCCACGTCAAGTAATGGGCATGTGTGGAGGTAAGCCTGCACAGACTCCGGGGAGCCAGGTTCCGGGGGCCGGCGCTGAGTCAACTCACCTGCCTTCCTATCAGCCAGGTGGGCCGCCACAGTCTGGGAGAAGACAGACTAGCGGAGAGTCCGTGCGGGAGTCGTATGACCCTACTTGGGCTGTAGGTCACGACGACCTGCCATTGGACCGTAGACCGCACTCTAAGGGGGTGAGGTCCGATGGTGGAAGCCCCAGTGAATTCGCAGGGCCTGGGGAAGTCGGCTTGTCCGCTGCATCTCGCAGGGACGGTCGCATTGAGCGGTTGGAGCTCTTAGTCGAGCAACTCCTCCAGCGGGACCGAGAACGAGAAGAACGGGACTCGCGGGCGTCTACCAGCCGTGCGAGGACTCCGCTCAGCATCTCGTCATCTCCAGCAGGAAGCATGAGGGATTTCCCAGCTGCTGTGTTCGAAGAGGACCCAGGGCAGCCGGTCACCGCTGAGCCAGAGCAGGAGGAGGATGTGCTGGAAGTGGTGAGTAAGTTTACCGCTACCACCCAGACAGGTGAACCTCTGCACCACAAATTGGCGGGCACCATTGATTACCTGACCACACATCAACTCCAGAGTCAGGTTCTCAGTGATACATTGGAGAAAATCAAACCGCCCGAAAACTGCGTCAACCTCAGTGTGCCCTTGGTTAACGCCCAGATCTGGGGACACTTGAACACGGCCACCAAGGCGCAGGATGTCCGCCTCCAGCGCATATTAAAAGTTCTCTCCACAGGCATCACGGCGTTTGCAAGAACCCTAGATGGGGATAATGTGTCGAGCGATCAGCAAGACGCACTGGCACTATTATGCAACGCCCAATACGAAATCAACAGCCTGCGTAAGAGCTCCATTAATCCCACACTAAACCCTAAATTCGCAGGGTTGTGCCGACCATCAACCGCTCCACCGCAGCATCAATTGTTCGGAGACCTAGCCAAACAGGTGAAGGAACTGGATGAGGAGGCCAAAACAGTCGGCCTCATGAAGCCTCAACAGACCAGGCCTCACCCATATTACAGGCAGCAGCCTACTTCTTCCTCATGGAGAAATCGGCCGCCGGAAAGGGTACAGAGATCTAACCCACCTCCATACCAACAAGTGCCACGACCTTTTTTTAGGGCAAGGCCAACAAAGGCCTGCATGGAAAATGCGGCCTCCGGCTCGTCAACCTCCACAACGCTCATTCAAAACACAGTATGTCCGGAAACGCCGTTAACCTTGGAGGTAAGGGGCTCTGGTTCTTCTCACGCCGTAGCATCTCCCCCTGCACAAATAGGTGGGCGGTTGCGGGCGTTTGTGGACATTTGGAAAACTGTCACCACGGATGAGTTTATTTTACAAAGTGTTCAAGGATATGTGATAGAATTCATTGAAGGTATAAATCCCCCTACGCAGCATTCGTCTCGTAGGAAATTTACTCTATCCCAAAAGGAGATGGAGGCAGGACAAGCTGAAATTATACGGTTAGAACAAAAAGGGGTAATTGGCAAAACTAAGCATGAACCAATTGAGTTTGTGTCCTAATATATTCACTAGGATTAAGAAAGATGGGGGATGTCGTATTATAATAGACTTGTCTGAATTGAACAATTTTGTACAATACACCCATTTCAAAATGGACACGTTTGAAACAGCTAAGCAGATGCTTTACCCAGGGTACTTTATGGCATGCATCGATTTGAAGGATGCATATTATACGGTACCCATTGCAGAGGCTTGTAGGACATTTTTGAAGTTTGTCTGGAAGGGTCAGTTATGGGAGTATAAAGCATTGCCCAATGGAATTACCACAGCTCCTAGGCTGTTTACCAAATTGGTAAAACCTATATTGGCTCTTCTCAGACAACAAAATTATATAGTAATGGCATATTTGGATGATATCCTTATAGTGGGTCCGACCCTCCAATTGGCAATTAAAGGAGTGGCGGCAACCAAGGATTTGTTTGAGAAGCTGGGATTTGTAATTCATCCAGACAAATCAAAATTGCACCCGGTACGGGTTATGGATTATTTGGAGTTCACCCTAGACACTAATTCAATGAAGATTACCATCCCAACTAATAAAGCTACTACTATTATAGAAGAGTGCCTCAATCTTGCTTGCGCCAGGGTACCAACTATTCGGCAAACGGCAAAAGTTATAGGGAAATTAGTAGCTGCATTCCCAGCTGCACGATTCGGACCGTTACACTACCGAAATTTTACAAAGATCAAAAATCTCAGCGTTAAAAACAAATGCTGGTCACTTTGATCGGCCAATTCGGTTACCATCAGAAGCCAGAAATGAGCTACAATGGTGGGTTGAGAATATTAAAGAATGTCATAAACCTATCATAGTGGGTGTTACAAACTGACGCAAGCGCACAAGGTTGGGGAGCAACTGATACGATGTCCAGTTGTGGTGGCAGATGGAATTCTCATGAGGCTACATTTCTGGAGGCACATGGGATAAATTATACAGAAATGTTGGGCGCATTTCATGGACTGCGGGCTTACTGTGCTAATTCACAGAATTTCCATGTCCGCCTTCAAATAGATAATACTGCAGTGGTGGCTTACATCAATCATATGGGTGGTATCAGGTCGCTATCTTGTGATGAATTGGCTAATACAATTTGGCACTGGTGCATTGAAAGAAACATTTGGATTACTGCGACCTATTTACCTGGGAAGCTCAATACAGTGGCGGACACCAGGTCATGAGTCTTTAATGACAACATTGAGTGGATGTTAAATCCCCAAATTTTTGGAGATATTATAGCTCGCTTTGGGACACCAGATATTGACCTATTTGCGTCCAGGTGGAACCATCAGATACCAACGTATGTGTCATGGGAACCAGACCCTGGGGCAATAGCGATGGATGCGTTTTCGATCCATTGGGGGAAATGGTTTTGCTACGCTTTTCCCCCATGCTGCCTCATCAGTCGGGTGTTGCAGAAAATTAAACTGGACTCTGCAACTGGTATATTGATTATTCCCGACTGGCCTACACAACCATGGTACCCGATGGTTGAGAAAATTTTAAAACAACCATGGATGGCGATTGGGAAACACCCCAAATTAATTACTCACCCTATTACGGGGATCAGTCATCCTTGCCATGGTCATTTAAACTTCTTGGCTTGCAGGTTCTGAAAAGACCTCTCATCCGGGCAGGCATCTCATCAAGAGCCATGAACCTCATTGCAGCATCATGCCGGGAATCCACCCGGAAACAATACCTTACTCAAATCAGGAAGTGGGAAGATTTCTGTGCCCGGAACAACAAGTCCTCCAACTCGGCAACAATACCGGATTTGTTGGAGTTCCTCGCAGGCCTCCACTTTGATGCTGGCCTCAGCTACAGTGCCATCAACAGCGCCAGGAGTGCGCTGTCTTCATACCTGGATATAGGTATCGGCTCCCACCACCTGGTGTCTAAATTAATGAGGGGAGTATTCAATACCAACCCTCCACGACCCAGATATACAGTAACGTGGGATGTGGGGATCGTGCTGACCCTACTGAGGAGCTGGGCTCCAATAGATGAGCTACCATTGAAACAGCTCACCCTTAAGGTGGTGATGCTCATGGCACTGACAACAGCCCAACGAGTCCAGACGTTACAAAAACTGCGTCTGAACAGCATGGTGGCCACCCCTGGTCGAATAAAATTTTTTGTTAAAGAATTATTAAAACAGCACAGGCCAGGGGCGCATGGGCTGCAGCTGGAGTTTCGGGCGTACCCTGTGGATGCCACACTCTGCATAGTGACCCATCTCCACTGCTACATCCGAGTTACTGGTGCTATCAGGATGAAGGAACAGGGACTCTTCATCAGCCATAAACCTCCGCACCGTCGAGTAACTACACAGACTATTGCCAGGTGGCTCAGGACAGTGTTGGATGCAGCAGGGGTCGCTACTGACATTTTTAAGCCTCATTCCACCAGAGCTTCATCCACATCAGCAGCGAGAGCCATGGAGGTGCCCATGGACCACATTCTCGCCACTGCGGGCTGGGCCAGTGAGAAAACGTTTCAGCAATTCTATAATAAACCTCTGGCCGCCCCTGCGACATTCGCAGAAGCTATTCTGGGTATTGCTCAGTAAATATTAGTCCCCGAATGTAGGGGTTTGTTGTTTATTTGATTAATAAATTGTGTTGATTTTTCAGCCGCTGTCAACTCAACTCCATTACAGTCTTACTCCATCAGAATGGCGGCAGTGTGATAAGCATGGACGTTGTTCAGGGCGTGAAATCACAGAGCTTTGAAATCTTCACGAAGTCACTCACGTGACTCCGAAGTAAAATAGTAAGATTAAACGAGAACTTACCAAGTTTGAAGGTTGATCTGTATTTTACGAGGAGTCACGGTGAGGGATTTCGTGCCCATCGCTCCCACCCTCTATCATCAGGTCAAACAGGTAGTTCTACGGTTTTCATCTTACTATTTTTAGTCATGGTTGGTTCTGTGATTCCACACCGCTGCTTTGAAGGATGCTGCGCAGGCGTGCTGGCGGGATCTTCACGAAATCCCTCACCGCGACTCCTCGTAAAATACAGATCAACCTTCAAACTTGGTAAGTTCTCGTTTAATCTTACTAGTAACGTTGAGGGATTACGTGAAGAAGCTCCGCCTGGCGCTAGAACGGCATACTTCAAAGCAGCGGCATGAAAAACACAGAACACAATAGCCGGAGTAAGATAGTAAGGCTCATCATAGATTTAGAACTACCAGATGATCATTTATTTTATGAGGGTGTGGAGTGGAGGGCACGTAATCCCTCATCGTTACTCCTCATAAAATAAAGATCAAACTTCGAACTGGTAAGTTCTCGTTTAATCTTACTATTTTACTTCGGAGTCACGTGAGTGACTACGTGAAGATTTTGAAGCTTCTGTGTTTTCCATGTCGTAGAATTCTTCCATACGACAGTCCGGCTAGGTCAACACATACATGAGAAAAACCAGACTAGTTTTTAATTCTTTCCATAAATCTTTTTAATGATAAAAGAACATATAATAACCCTCTTTTTACATCTGAGGGAACCATTACAAAGTGATAAAAGATATAAGTGATAACATAATTGATAATATCAATCAATAGTGAAACAAAGCAAGTGATTATAGTGAACCCAACACTGCGTGTCCAAAGCCTGTCATTGTGTGAACAGGTTTATTGTAGAACTTTGAAAAAGTTTCTTCTTTACACCACCCTGCGGTTTCTAAAATATGTTTGAGTGGTACGTCCTGTAACTTCACCGCGGATGTAGCTGCTGCCCTGGTGGAGTGAGATTTGAACACATCAGTGTCTACTCCTGCTAAAAGTAACACCTGTTTTAACCACCTTGAGATTGTTTGCACTGAAGCTTTTGTGTGTGGTTTCTTATGCGTAATCATTAATGTTTTTTCATCACCTCGAAGAGTTTTGGTAACTTTTACATAATGATTCAAATGTTTAACTACACACAACGTTGGATCAATGGGGTAAGCTTGAAACATTACCTTTGCTCCAGTTCTCCCTGGTCTGCTTTGTTTGATCAGATCGCAAACATAGAACACAGTGTTATCTGCAGTCACATGCATACAGTCTAAACGTAACATTTGTAATATTTGCACCCTTTGAGCTGAAACCAATGCCATTAACATTACTAATGTAAATGTTAACTTTTCCAATGACAAAACTTTGATTGGAGTCCATTGCCTAAGTAAAGTAAGTACAATGCTAACATCCCAAATTTCTGTATATCTTGGTTTGGGTGGATTTTTGTTAAAGATTCCTTTCATAAATCTGGATATTAATGGATGTGATCCAATTGATTTCTGGTCAGAGATTTGTCCTAAATAAGATGATAAGGCACTACGTGCACTATTAATGGCACTATAACTTAAATGTTGTTCAAAATGCAACTCGGCAAGGAACTCCAATATGTCTGCAATGTTCACAGTAATGTAGGATATATTTGACTGTCTACAAAAATTTTCCCATTTCTTTATATGTGTCATATTGTCTCTGAGTGCTATCTCGCCATGATGCGACTATAATTTCCATAGTTCTATCCGACAATCCAAGCTCTTGTAGTGGTCTGGTCAAAACCTGCAGATTAACAAATTCATATAAGCATGTAATGGATGAATTTCTTTTGTTACTGGTTTTATCAATAAATCACTGTTACTAGGAATTGACATATATGGTTCTTTAATCATGTTTAACATCAATGGGAACCATGGTTGTGTCGGCCAATTTGGAATCACCAATAATCCTGTGGCAGAATCTTGTTCTATTTTCTTCAGACATTGCTGAACCAGAGCAAATGGCGGAAAGGCATAAAAGAACATATTCCCCCAGTGTAGTGAAAAAGCATCTACTGCTATTGCATCTGGATCTGGTTCCCAAGACACATTTAGGCAATTGATGATTTAGTCTTGATGCAAACAGATCAATGTCTGGTAACCCATTTTGAATCACAATTTTACTGAAAATTACTGGGTTCAACATCCATTCTGTGTTGTCTTTAAACATCCTTGATCTATTGTCTGCCACCACATTGTCTTTACCTGGGATGTAATTTGCCGAAATCCAAATTTGGTGCTTAATACACCATTGCCATAACTGATTGATCAAACAATCACATGATACCAATCTGACTCCACCCATGTGATTAATATATGCAACAGCTGTTTTATTGTCTAATTGTATCAGTACATGCATATTCGTTTTTGTAGAACAATAGGCTTTCAACCCATAAAATGCACCCAATAATTCTAAATAGTTAATACCATATGTTTGGAGAAACATTTCCTCTTGGACAGTCCATCTGCCCCCACAGCTGGTGAATGAATCTGTCGCCCCCCCATCCGAGAGCACTAGCATCTGTTTGTAAAATTACTTCAGGCTGCTGTATCAGAATGTTTATAGCAGCTTGTGGGACATTTTCAATCCACCATTGTAATTTCAATAAAGCTTCTTTTGTTAATTGCATAGGCCTATCAAAATGGCCTGCTCTCTTTTTTAGAGCTCTTATTTTGTCCCTTTGAAGGTTTTGGTAATGTAATGGACCAAATTCTACTGCAGGAAATGCTGCCACTAATTTACCAATAACCTTTGCTACTTCTCGGATGGAGGGATAAGGTTTGTGAATGAGACCCCTGGAGGTCACTAAAATATCATCAATCTTATCTGTTGGCAAAGTTACTAACATAGTAACTGAATTAATCACAAACCCCAAATAGTTAATTGACTGTGCTGGCTGCAGCTGGGACTTAATTGGATGAATCAAGAAACCTAACTTCTCAAATAAAGTTTTAGTTGCTGAAACTGATTTTTCAGCTGATTCCTGATTACTATTGATGATTAAAATGTCATCCAGATAAGCCATAATGATGTGTTTTTGTGCTCTTAATTGTGCTAAAGCTGGTTTCAACAGCTTTGTAAAGAGCCTGGGAGCTGAACTTAACCCATTTGGTAAAGCTTTGAATTGCCACAGCTGTCCCAACCAATTAAATTTTAAATACCTTCGAAAGAACTGATGTATTGCTACTGAATAGTACGCATCCTTTAAATCAATAGTAGCCATATAACAACCTGCTGATATCAAATGTCTTGCAGTGTTGAATGTTTCCATCTTAAAATGTTTATATTCGGCAAATTTATTAAAGTTTGTAAGGTCCAGAATAATTCTGCAACCACCATCTTTTTTACTTCTTGGAAATATATTTGACACAAATTGATGCTCATGTTCAACAGTTTTTTCAATAACACCTTTTTTAAACAATTTGTCAATTTCCACATTAATTTCTGCCTCTTCAATTGCAGAAAACATAAAACCATAAGCAGGTTTATTTTGTACCGGAGAATTAACATCTTCTTTGAATGTAATAGTAGCTCCTGAAACTGTTTGTAAAATAAACCAATCAGATGTGATGGCAAGCCATTCATCATAAAACATTTGTAATCTCCCTCCAACTGGAGATTTGTCCACAGTTTCTTTAAGAATAGAATAAATTTTTTGTACCTCTCCATATGAACGTGGTGGTCTCCTTCTCCCCGTATACGGGTGAACATTAGGCTGTGTCGGATGATAATATTTTCTTATCATATTCCTGCCTCTGTTTCCAAAATCAAATCCCCTTCTTGATGAAAAATACCTTTTTTGTCCAAAGACGAAAGGTCTCATGTGGCTAATAGATTTAGCCTCTTCATCCATTTCTCTTATTTGCTTAGGCAGGTTCTCTCCAAATAGATAACCAGGAGCTTGAACACCACTTGATCGACACAGACCTGCAAACCTTGGATGAAATATGGGCCGAATCGCAATTTTCCTCATACAATTAATTTCATAGAAGGAATTGCATAATAAGCCCAAAGTATCTTTTTGGATTTTATCCATCTCCAACCCCTCCATTTGCCTTCCAAAAGCAGTAATGGCAGCTGAAATCAATTTGAGGATTCTTTGAAATCTTATTTCTTGTCCTCTCATGCCTGGAGTCATAGGCGTTCATATAGACGGATTAACCGTAGGTACCTTCAATGAGGTGCAATTTTCCGCTGTTTTATATAATTCTGCTGTTTCAATCATCACATAATCTTGAAGTTGGTGAGATACCATATAATTAATACTGGCAGCTAGGTTTTCTTCCATAGCCTCACCACTTCCTTCAGGTATAGCAAAATCTTTTGCCATATCAGGCACATCTGGCCTACTCTTTTTTATTCGTGGTGTGCACTCATAATCCACATCACCACTTGCAGGGTCTGTCTTTTGCAGCCCTGATACACTTGGAATTATATCCAATGAGACTTCCTCCGCCCTTAATCCTGGGTCTGGAGTTTCAAATTCCCAATTTGGCACATAGCCATATTCTGTATATTCAAACCCCTCAGGGTCATTTTGGGAAACTTCTGGGTACTGTGACCCTTGTCTCATTATATTTTGGAGCACTTTCTCCATATGTTCCATTTTTAGCCATATAGCTTTATTATCCGGAGGACTTTCATTATCAGAGTCATTATCAGAAACCACGGGCCTCACAGATTTCTTTTTACTTTTTCTAGGAACATTTTCCTCCGTGGTTTGCATTTATGGAGAAATTATAGTCTCACTAACGGGTGAATCAGTGGCCACCGGTATCGGAAACGGATCCGCACTAAGCTCTTGTCCCGACTCTTTAGCTTCACCCCGGGACGATCTTTTTACCCGCGAAATTTTCCTTTGAGACTTCTCCATTTTTCTTTTTCATTATCTGGCTAAATCAGTATGCCAGCGTGACTCTGATTTTAAATTTTACTTTCTCTTTTGCTGGTTTTACCAGCGTAACGTCTTTTTTAGAACGTCCCCTCTTTTCCTTGCACTTACCTGCGGGTTCGTTCCGGCCGCTGTGAGGAGCTGTGCTCTGCAGGTCTTGCTTCTGCCGTCAGCGTCGACGTAATGCCGTTCTAGCGCCAGGCGGGGCATCTTCACGTAGTCACTCACGTGACTCCGAAGTAAAATAGTATCCTAAATAATAATAGAAACGTTTACTTCCTTGCACAAGAATTCACAATACAGTTGTACCACGGAACAAAGTTCAACCCTTTAAATTTCCCAAATGTAGTTACTTGGTATCAAGCTAAAATGAATTTACGAATGCTCTACTTAATTTGTTTTGATGTATTTTAAATACTTCCCTTGAAAAATACAGATCCGTAAATTATCGGTAGTAATAGAGCCAGAGATACTGTGCACACTGGATGGAACCCAATGACTATTAACACCAAACATGAAAAATTGGAGTTAAAATTGATCAGGTCGTCACAACGCCAGAAGCCATCATTTTGCCCATAATATCCAAAACTGATCTTTATGTTGAGCTATTCAAATGTTTATATATAAAAGGGTAAATTCGGTAATATTGTTGTACTTTCCAGATTTGTCAGTGATTTCCAAAATAATACTTCTGTCTCTAATGTTTGTCATTTTACTTTTAATATTAGAAATTGAATATGTGCTTGATATAATGCTTTCTCATTGTATGAGGCCAGCCATCTCAGTCCAACTTTTGGCCAGCTGTGGTCTGCTTTGTCCATCCTTGATCCTGTCCTCGTCTCTGAAGGTCCCCCAGTTCCTCCTCCAGCTCCTGCAGTTCTGAAATCAAATCTGGATCATAGCAGCCAGGAAAGAACCAGTCATCCTCAAATCAGTTTTTGTGACTCAGCATGAACAAACACAATAAGACTGTTGGGCCCAGTTAACATGTTAATCTCTCTGTCTGGGCTAAAACACTGCTGGCTGCTGAGCTCACTGGTATCCCAGAGACAACTAATACAATACTTAATTTATGTATAGATATTATTCAGTAAGAGCAGATTTGTCATTTAACCTGAACCATTTATAAACGGAGTGAAGTCTGTGCCGTGGCCATTTGGACAAAACGGTAAGTGTTCTACCTTTGCAATGTAAATATAGGGGAAAAAATAAATCCTTTCACATTGAAACTGGTTCATTTTACTTACATCAGGTAATGGATGGTATAAACGATGGCTAAAACAGTGTTCCCTTTCACTACTAACTGTCCAAAGAGTTGTGCCCTTTTCCATCCAAAGTGTCGACTATCATGCCATCTATATTAAACCCCACTTGCCTGTGACCTCCTAGTCTTTGAGTGGCGTATTTATAAAACTCACTCTATAGTATGTAATTGGAAATTTAACTGCATGTTAATTTAGAGCCCTAAAGAATTCAATGAAAGTATAGTTTAGTTGGGTTTATAACAATTTTGGAAAATGAGCAAGCTTTAACTGGATTTATAATCTTTTTAGGGGGGTCCCACACATGGGAGGTGAGTGCAGAAGATTTGGCACATGCAATCAAAGCCAGTTGATCTAAATAGGGGGCAGTGATGGGAAGGATGTTTTTCTGATGGGAAATCTGAGACTCCTTTGATCACAATGTAGGATATAAGCTTGCAGATGACTGGCGTTTTGGCTTGGGCGGAGCACAGGCAGATAGTAAGAATGGTTGTAGGACTTAAGGGCACCTCCAAGTCCAAAGTTCTCAAAATTTTAGCAGGGCAACAGGCAAAGCAAGCCGTTGTAGGTGTGGGTATAGAAAATAAGAGCTGGGGATGTTTTATTGCAAACTTTACAAGCAAGCAGTCCTGTCAGCACACTAGGCAAGAACTGCAGATACAAAAAGCAGACACAAAGTTCTGGAGTAACGCAGCATCTCCGGTAACATGGAAAGACGTTTCAATTGGGCCCCTTCTAGTCTGATCAGCAATAGATTTGGAGAAAATGGAGAGAAAATTCACAAGGATGTTGCCCACTGGATAGATGGGGCTCTTTTTCCCCAGAGTGAGAAAGTTACTGAAATAGAAGTATGTAAGATTATGTTAGGCAGGGTAGATAGCCAAAATCTTTTTTCCATGATGTACAAAACAAGAGAACATAGTTTTGAGAAGACAGAGTTGTAAAGTTTATTTCTCTCCCCCGAGAGGGTGTTATATCTGGAACTCTCAAAGAGGCAGAATCAAATGCAATTACAACATTTAAAGTAATTTTAGACAACAACACAGAAAAGCATAGAAACATTTATAATGCAGGCAAATGAGATAATGGGAAACAAAAATCAGCATGGACATGGTGAGATGAAAGGCCCGTTCCTGTGCTGCACAACTCCTAATTACATCATCATGCTATACGAACCATCTGTTGTCAATCATAAACTAAGTACAGAGTCTGTGCCGTAAAAGAACCGAGGACTAAAGCGATTCACAAATAAAAGAAAGCTTGTAGCAGCTAACAAGCAACATTTGTTCTGAACAAATGGATGGAACAAGGGGAGAAAATTCAGCACAAACAAATTTTCAGGGTACAGAATTCCAGAGATTCACTGCCCTTCGCAATGGGAAATTCCTACCCATCTGTGTCCGTTTATCTTGTATCTAGGGTTCCAACCCAAAACATCACCTATTCCTTTTCTCCAGAGATGCTGCTCTGATCCGCTGAGTTACTCCAGTATTTTGTGTCTATCCACATACTCAGGCACAAATGGAAACATGTCAACATCTTCACGCTCAGGCTCCATTGAGATGTTTAGAATTTTGAATAAGGTCTCTAATTCCTCCAAACACCAAAGAACAGATTCTACTCCCTTGCTGCTCACGATTGGACAACACTCTCGTTGGTCGAATTAGCCTCGCATTGTGCAAGATGTTTCACCAGCATTTAACTATTATAATCAAGAACTAAATAAGTATCAGATCAAAATTAAGATGTCCAAAGAATACAGAAATATTTTAATTCAAATTATTTTAAAGTGGATTGTATTATGAAATAGCTATACAAGAAATCATCCAAACCTTTAATTTTAGCGGCCATTAGATTATGGATAGCAGATGTAACAAGTTTGCAAATCCAGGAAATTTCATCCATTCAAGTAGATTTCCCTGGATTGTTGTGGAGAAGGCTGCAGAGCAGCATAGCTTGTATCAGTATTCTAAACCATGGACAACTTCTTGATTTCCAAAAGTCCAAGTACAAAATCCAAAGTTCCAACGTTCATAATATAATAACCAAAAACATTTAAACATTACAACAACCTCACAATCTGAGGTATTAATATCAGCACAACTATCTTCATAAATGTTCTGTCTCTACAATTAATCTACCTTGGGGAAAGCACTCGGAAGAAATGTCACTGGCTTATAGACACAAACAGGCAAGACACACAGCCATCATTAGCTTGTCAATGGCAAGATAATTTTTTACTTCAACGAGGGACAGGAATACATGGGCGTAAAAATAAACCGAATAATTGTTCTGGGGAGGGTGGGATGTAAACTATATGCTAATGCATTTGCCAACTAACTCATTAGCAAATATTAAAAGTGAAATGATTGCGGCAAAAATAATTTTCCCATCTGTTTTGTGATTTGGAGTTTTGTGATTTGCAAAGGATGTTATATTTAAATGAAATTTGACTCAACATGCAAAGCAACAAAGAACATTTAAAGACAATAATTTATGGCCTCATGCAAAGTAGGCCAAACATTCACTATTGTGCAATGGTAAAGGTTGCATAGGAAGGTAGGAATAATCAATGGCAAATCATATTCCACAGGAATTGCACATCGACACTTCTGAGCAGGGTATGTTCGGTGAATAACAATTAAGTCACAGCATAATTTAGCTAGTGCAGTGCACTGCTGATTTTCTTTCTTCCTCAAGTTGCCTCATCCTTAATTCCATAACAGTCCTCTCATCGTTGTCATGGCTCGGTGTTGGCTTATAAACCGTTTCTCGCCACTTCATCAGGCGGCTGTGCAGTTCCTCTGCAGATTCATTACACACTTGTCTACAGACACATTACACACAAAGCAACATCATCCACTCATCTAACTGGCCAATTAGATGCTTGATGCCATAAGAAACAGAATCGCTTCGGCATGATACAAGAGTAATGATTCACAATGTTTGCGTCCCGGACATATTTGATTAGCAAAATAGCAAGTTGATTTAGAGTTATTCAGCAAGACGACCAGAGGTGTGATAAGCATTAAAAACAGAACTTCATGGTGAAAAATATAGTTTTTAAAAGTTTACCATTTTTTATTCTCTGCTGGAAATGATTTGATGATTTAAGTGATTTTCAGATATAAGGAAAATTATTTTAATTGTCTTTAAGATAAATGGACCTATGGGCAATGGAGCACTTTGTTCCTTTTAATGTTCACCTTCAAGGCATATTGTTGTCATTAGAATTACAAGTTGTAGAATTGGATAATTGGAAACTTATATTACATAAAATCAGCCCTTGAGCCTTATTCATTCTATCACGTGATCATGGCTGATTCATCTTTGATGTAAATATTTACCTAATCCCCATTATCCTCAATTTTCACCCAGTGTAAAATTCTAGCTGGCTAACCCTTGAACATACTGAATGGTCTTTGGATCCGTCTTCACGAAGGAGAACACAAAAAATCTTCCTGATCTAGTAGTGGCCAGAGGATCTGGGAGGGTGTCGGAGGAACTGAAGGAAATCCACATTAGGCAGGAAATAGTGTTGGGTTGAATGATGGGACTGAATAGACAATAGACAATAGGTGCAGGAATAGGCCATTTGGCCCTTCGAGCCAGCCACCGCCATTCAATGTGATCATGGCTGATCATCCCCAATCAGTACCCCGTTCCTGCCTTCTCCCCATATCCCCTGACTCCGCTATTTTTAAGAGCCCTATCTAGCTCTCTCTCTTGAAAGCATCCAGAGAACCTGCCTCCACCATCTTCTGAGGCAGAGAATCCACAGACTCACCACTCTCTGTGAGAAAAAAGTGTTTCCTAGTCTCCGTTCTGAATGGCTTACCCCTTATTCTTAACTGTGGCCCCTGGTTCTGGACTCCCCCAAAATCGGGAACATGTTTTCCTGCCTCTAGTGTGTCCAAGCCCTTAACAATCTTATATGTTTCATGAGATCCCCTCTCATCCTTCTAAACTCCAGAGTGTACAAGCCCAGCTGCTCCATTCTCACAGCATATGACAGTCCCGCCATCCCAGGAATTAACCTTGTAACCCTATGCAGCACACCCACAATAGCAAGAATGTCCTTCCTCAAATTAGGCTGATAAATCCCAAGGGTCTGATGGTCTGCATCCTAGGGCACTTAAGAAAATGGCTTTAGAAATCAGGACACATTGGTGATAATTTCCCAATGTTTTATAGATTCAGGAACAGTTCCTGTGGATTGGAGGGTCGCTAATGTTATCCCACTTTTTGAGAAAGGCGGGAGAGAGAAAACAGGGAATTATACACCAGTTAGCCTGACATTGGTGGTGGGGAAGATGCTGGAGTCAATTATAAAAGATGAAATAGCGGCACATTTGGATAGCAGTAACAGGAACGGTCCAAGTTAGCATGGTTTACGAAGGGGAAATCATGCTTGACTAATCTTCTGGAATTTTTTGAGGATGTATCTAGGAAAATGAACAAGGGAGAGCCAGTGGATGTAATGTACATGGACATTCAGAAAGCATTTGATAAGGTCCCACATAGGAGATTAATGGGCAAAATTAGGGTACATGTTATTGGGGCTAGAGTGCTAACATGGATAGAAAATTGGTTGTCAGACAGGTAACAAGGAGTAGGGATTAACAGGTCCCTTTCAGAATGGCAGGCAGTGACTAGTTGGGTACTGCAAGGCTCTGTGCAGCTATTTACAATATACATCAATGATTTAGATGAAGGGATTGAAAGTAACATTAGCAAATTTGCAGATGACACAAAGCTGGGTGGCAGTGTGAACTGTGAGGATGATGCTTTGCAGGGTGACTTTGACAGTTTGCAGATGCATGACAGGTGCAGTTTAATGTGGATAAATGTGCCATTATCCACTTTGTTGGCAAAAACAGGAAGGTTGATTATTATATAAATGGTGTCAAGTTGGGAAAAGGGGAAGTACAACAGGATCCGGGGGTCCGTGTTCATCAGTCAATGAAAGTAAGCATGCAGGTACAGCAGGGAGTGAAGAAAACTAATGTTGTGAACTTCACAACAAGAGGAGTTGAGTATAGGAGCAGAGAGGTCCTTCTGCAGTTGTATATGGCCCTAGTGAGACCACATCTGGAGTATTGTGTGCAGGACATTCTTGCTATTGAGGGTGTTTCAGCACAGGTTTACAAAGTTAATTCCCAGGATACCGGGACTGTCATATACTGAGAGAATAGAGAGGCCAGCTTGTATACTCTGATGTTTAGAAGGATAAGAGGGGATCTTATTGAAACAGATAAGATTATTAAGGGCTTGGACACGCTAGAGGCAGGAAATATGTTCCCGAATTTTGGGGGATTCCAGAACCAGTGGCCACAGTTTAAGAATAAGGGGTAAGCCATTTAGAAAGGAGACGAGGAAACACTTTTTCACACAGAGAGTTGTGAGTCTGTGGAATTCTCTGGTGGTGGCCGATTCCCTGGAAACTTTCAAGAGAGAGCTAGAGGCTCTGAAAGATAGCGAGTCAGGGGATATAGGGAGAAAGCAGAACGGGCTACTGATTGGGGATGATCAGCCATGATCGCATCGCTGGCTCGAAGGGTCCCGAATGGCCTACTCCTGCACCTATTGCCATTTGTCTATTGCAGCTTGAAGCCAATCATTATCCTGAGGCTATGACCTTTAGGTTGAGAACTAAAGGACGTTCTTTTTGGAAGGAGATGAGGTAAAATGTCTTTACCCAGAGGGTGGTGAACCTGTGGAATTCTTTGCCACAGATAGCAGTATAGGCCAGTCAGTGGATATTTTTAAGACATAGATAGATTTTTGATTAGTACAGGTGTCAGAGAATTATGAGAAGAGGGTGGGAGAATGGGTTCATAGGGAGTAATTGAATAAGCCATGATTGAATGGTGGGGAGATTTGATGGGCCGAATGAACCTAATTCTCCCTCCAAATGACCAGATAATATTAATAGGTAAAATTACCCAAACTTGATTAAAAAGTCTGGAAATACTCTGTTGCTTCCCCCACCACACTAGCTAATTCAGTAGACTTTTTCCAAGTCCAAGGTGTGTGGTAATGCATACAGAAACCATCAGGTGTGGAAGCAAATAGCACCCCCTCAGATGCAAGCATTTCATGACAAAAGTAAGGATGTTAATAGAAAAAAGATCAAATAAAAAATGACAAATGACTCATTAAAAAAAAAATCTGAATAAGCAACATAAAACACAATGTAATATTAATTAGCAGGGTACTTGAGACTGTTGAATCTGTGCAGAATGCGCACACTAGGAATTAAGATTGTACGTGGTGGAATTAAATGCAGCACAAATTCTCCCAACCTGGGAAGTTGCTCCCTTGGTAGCTTGTTCTAAATCTGCTTGCATTTTCTGTTGTTGCTCTTCATATTGTTCCAATTTTGCTAGAAGCTTCTCTGTAAGAAAACACGTATCACCATTTAAATAAAGAGAACGAGGAAGGGTCCTGACCGAACACATCTCCCATTCTTTCTCCTCCACAGATGCTGCCTGCCCCGCTGACTTATTCCAGGTTTATGTGTCTATCTTCGGTTTAAAACAGCAACTGCAGTTCCTTCTTACACAAGAGAATGAAGGATCTCGAACCAATTAACCCTTCCATTCTCTCTCTCCCCATCTCTCCCCCACCCTAGTCCTCTTGCTACTTTCACCATTTGTATTCCTT
Organism: Okamejei kenojei; assembly: GCA_035221665.1. Classification (NCBI taxonomy): domain Eukaryota; kingdom Metazoa; phylum Chordata; class Chondrichthyes; order Rajiformes; family Rajidae; genus Okamejei; species Okamejei kenojei. Next base: position 8,831 of record JAVHYY010001121.1, on the reverse strand, counting down.
CATTATCACCTCATCCCCAGCCAGCAATGGACCATTGTCGGCTCCACCCACCCTGATCATCGATGCAGGCTCTGCTTTGTTAAATACCCCCCTATACCACTAATTTCCCCCTTCCCTGACTCTCAGTCTGATGAAGGGTCTTGACCCAAAACATCACCTATTCTTTGTTTCTCCAGGAGATGCTGCCTGACCTGCTGACTCCAGCATTTTGTGTCTATCTTCGGTGCAAACCAGCAATCCCCAGTTCCTTCTTACCCAATTAAAGTCACACACCATTTTTGTGCCTCGACTGTTGTAGCCAGTTCACTTTCAGGTGGGAACTGTTCGTTCTCCTCTTCAAAGTCAAAACCGCTACGTCTTTGAGCTCCAGCAGCAGCCTTCTGAGAAGGTACAAGCTGGGTAGAAATAAGTTTTAGTTTTGGGGGGGGGGGTTGTCCCCCGCCCCAAAAACAATTAAGCGAGCCAAGGGATTTACACTTATATGGTTCTGTATAAAACTCGAGATTTGTCACCATTCAAATTTATGGCTTTCAGATGTCTCTAACAGCAGCCCGGTAAGGGACTCGAAGTGTAGATGGTGCATGTTGGTCAGTGTGGGCAGTTGGGCTGAAGGCATGTTTCTGAGCAGTAAGGCTCTAAATAATTTTAGCATGCATTATACTTTTAATGTGTCACTGTCGACAGCTCATAGGCTCTATTCTACCACAAGATAGGATTGACAATTTTTCCTTTGACCAGGCTCCTCAACACCATTGGCAGATCATGTCACTCTTCAGAAAGGGTCTGGGTTCTTCATGGAAATGGGCATGGATTGAGCAGTGAAATGTAGGGAAGCAGTCCTTCGCAGATGACACCACAGTGGTGGGACTCATCAGTGGAGAGGATGAAACAATGTACAGGGAGGAAGTGAAAACAACTAGTGGACTGGTGCGGCAACAACAACTTAGAATTAACCGTCGACAAAACCAAGGAGATGATTGTCAACTTCAGGAGGTCGCAGCCCAAACACACACACCTCAACATCAGTGGCACCACGGTGGAGAGAGTGAGAACATAAAGTCCTCGGAGTGCAATCACAGACATCCTCACCTGTCCAGAACAACACTGGGATTGGTCAAACGGACCATCAGCGACGTGCACTACCTGAGGAAACTCAAACAGGCCTTACTTCCAACAACAGCCTCAGGACTTTTCACAGGGGCAAGGTGGGAGTCTGTACTCACGTACTGCATTAAGATGCGGTAGGGGTTCTTCAACTGCTACTGCTCAGAAAGGAAGGCTTTCAGAGGGTACTGTAGTGAGGAGCAGAGAGGATCATTGGCATCTCCCTACCCTCGGTACAAGAACTGTCCAGAGCCGCTGCTGAAAAAAGCACTGAGCATAGCAAAGGACAGACTGCACCCCCTCCACACACATCTGTATCTCCTGCCATCAGCAAGATATACCGTAGCATCAAAGCCCGACAACCAAACTGTTAAACTGCTTCCTTCCACAGCTGTGAGGCTGCTAAACAGTCTCTCCACTGGTACAACCTAAAAGCCTGGAGAAACACAGCAGTGCAGCAGCATCTAAGGAAGAGAAGGAAATAGCAACGTTTCCAGGCTGAAATCTTCTGTCAGACAGCACCAGATTGCTGCTGCTTTATTGACTGACAGTTAATAACCACTCCGCAACTGGCCACTTAAATCGGTGCCCCTGGACAATTTATGACTATTTTTACTGTATTTAATGTTGCTGTTTTATACCTGCACTTTTTTTAACTATTCCTATTGTTTTTTTAAATCAGGGACTGATTGTTTTTTATGTTTTTATTTATGTGTGAAATTTTTAAGCTTTATGGTGGCGATGCTCTGGTATTTTCTTGGGAAAGTCTTCTCATTTTGCACTGTACAACTGTTGCTTAAGATGACAATAACTTGATTTGATTGATTGATTTCATACATACAGTTGATCCCAGATTAAAAATATACAGTGTACATAATTAACTAAAAAAAAAAATAAATAAAATTTTGGTTCCCACAAATGCTTAACAACTCACGGAATAACACACCCATCAATTTTTCCTTTTTTTCATATAAGATAAGTCATTTCATTCTGTAAATGGCAAACAGATTAATATTCAGTTAATCATCACCAGCGCCAGGGATTTTATTTGGGTACCTGTGGCTTGTTCCTGCTCCTCTTGAATCTGCTGATTTCGATTTGGACAAGGCTTCCTGGCCTCTGGATTTTTCAGACTCTTGCGTCATAAGCCTCACTAGTTGTTAAGAAAGAGAAAGGATAAAACACCCATAATGATCCTGATATTTTGTTACAAAAAAGCAACCCTCCACAATTTTGCCAATTTTTCCACCGCAGTAATGGCAATCCGTCAAAATCATATGTCTACAAATTACCAGCTTTTGAACCCCTCATAAAATAACCTTGAAATGCTACAATTCATTAAGCTTGAAGATTTGTAAGCAAAAGGTATTCCATTTCAAAAAAAAAAATGTTTAAAAGACATATTTATCCAATGATAAATTCCTTAACTATGACTAGTGAGAAAAGATTTAGAAGCTTGATAAAGCTCCACGAAAATGTTCTCAACATTTTGGAAATTCAGGTATGAAGTTACTTAATCCCAAACAAACAAAATGTCATTTTACTTCGGAGTCACATGAGTGACTACGTGAAGACCCCGCCTGGTGGCTTGATCGCCTCCATCAGAGAAGGAGCTTAGGAAAAGAGAAAAAAATAAAGCTCCAAAAAAGGGAAAACCACAAGCATTATAAGAGTATGCAGGCTTTTGTTGACAGGCTATGCAAACTACCAAAGAAACTTTATCAGAATAAAAGTGTGGATAAAAGGTTTCACAAGCTGCTTTAAATAAATAGGGAAGCTAGCAGCCGATGCAAGCTGAAGGCAAGTACTATTATCGATGATGGATAGCTTCTGTGATTATTGGGTTTAGATAAGAATAAAATCATTCTTATCAAGTTTAATATTTGATACGTTCCCTTGTTTAGGGGGCTACGGACAATAAACCAGGGAATAGCAATGGCTTGTCCTAAGAAATTTCTCCAACATGTGTATTAATTATTGAAGATCAGGAGTTTTATAATGGATAAATGCCTATTGTTCTATTATGAAAGTGTGCATGTCATATCAGGAGACAATACCACGCTTGGGCATATACAATCCACATAGTCAAGTAAGATCATTATCAAGTGATTTATCTGGTAACCAGATGTGGCGTATTCTAAAAATGTTTTAGTCCAAGCTGTTTAAATCTAAGGAAGAGACAAAGTTGTTGCAGACAACAAATCAGGGGAAAAACAGTGTCAGTAATATGATTACTTACCATTAATCTGTTGTATCCAAGAATTAAATCACCGATCTCTCAAATGTTCTCGTGGGAAAACCAGAGCAGGAGCGGTGGAGGCATTTCTCGCTAAATTACATGAGGAAAGATGTTTCTTGATGCTCTCATTTTTTTCTGATAGGGCGATGTCTGATGAAAATAAGCAGGAAGCTGCGGGCGCTTTGGTGGCCCAAACTGGAACCTTCATGGTTTCTCATTTAATGTGAGAGTGATGTTGAACCATTATGACACTCATAGTTGCAGTAATTTATTGTTGTACAAATTCATCCATGGCATGAAATATGAATTTGGTTATCTGCAGTTTGACCAACCATTATAACAGTTTGACGGTTAATAAGGGGGGGTTCTATGAAAGTTTTAACTAATATAACAACAAAACAATTATGTACAAACGGAATGTATTGTACCTGCAATTTGGAGAAATAGTTGTAATAAAACAATATTTTGTTTTTGAAGAAATTGGAAAGTCTTTGCAGACAGTAAAAGTTATTTTATCATATTAACTTACATGGAGTCCCTTGCGGTTGCATTTTTCTCAGCATCTAAGTGATAGAGCCAATAAGAGAGCTCTAGTGTTTTTTTCGTCTATTTAGGACAAAGTGCTGAACAAGAGTTATCGGTTCATTCATAATATCCCGATATAAAAAGGGATATATATATATAATTTGTCCAAAATTGAAATACAGTTGGAGATCAGCATAGTCCTGTCTTCCTTAGCATGGACTCCAATTCTATCTGATTCAAAAAATTAACATTGAAAGTAATAATGCTCATGACTTTAGTATCAGCATAAGAAGTGCAAACATGCAAATGTTATGTTATATTAATTGCATGGTGCTACAGATACATTAACTTATATGTTTTAGGATTTACCAAACAAAGCAGACCAAGAAACAGCTGGAACCAAGTTAAAATTTAAGCATATCCTGTCGGCCAAAAATTATGTTGGTCAACATGACTCAATATTTAAAGTAGTAAGAGTCACTGTGCTGGTGAGACCGCCACTACTTATTACACAACCAAAACCCATTAAGTATCAGTAAAAACTGATGGTCTAGAGAAATATATTCCTAGATAGTTAAAACCTGTTTAAAACTCAGTGGAACAAACATTGAGATGTGAAATTCACTCATTAAGGATGTAGCTCCATTCACAGGAATGCACAGGATGGCCCGCTCGAGCAAAATTCAAGGCCCGCAGGAGGGTGTAAATAAATATCTAAAGTTACAAGGAACCAGTCAATGGTGTCAGGATTGGACACGGAGTGTTGGGTTCTCTGTAATTGCTGCTTTGTTATATACTATCAAATTATTTATCAATTGATATTTTGGTGTAAATTTGCCTTTCAATGGAAAGGCATTACTTTCATTCTATTATAATGTTGGTAAAAAATGTGTATTTGCTCATTACAGTTGATGAGTCCAGATTGTCATATGGCATGAGTCCTACGACATAAAAAACACAGCAGCTACAAAATCTCACGTAGTTACACCGTGACACCGAAGTCAAAAAGAAAGTTTTAAATGAGAGAACTTACAGTTTGAAGTTTGATCGTTATTTTATGAGGAGTAACGATGAGGGATTATGGTGCCCTCCACCCCCCAACCCTCATAAAATAAATGAATCATCTGGTATCTAAATCTATGTTGAGCCTTGCTATCTTACTCCGGCTATTATATTCTGTCTTTTCATGCCGCTGCCTTTGAAGTATGCGTCAAGCGGCAGGCGGGCTTCTTCACGTAATCCCTCATCGTTACGCCGCATAAAACAACGAACAACTTCGAACTGTGAAGTTCTAATTAATCTTACCTATTCACCCACTGGCTCCATTAAAACCCTAGGTAGACAAAAGGCTGAGACACTCAGCGGTCAGCAGCATCTAATGGAGCGAAGGAAATGGGCAACGTTTCGGCCAAAACCCTTCTTCAAGACTGAAGCATTAAAACCCTTATTCATTTTAACTAGTCCCAATTAAATATCTTCTTCTGCTGCTGAATATAGTCTCTCTACACCATCATTGTATCTTTCCCTGGTTCACCTCTCTTCCGTAAACTGTCCATGCCAAACACAGCTGAAGACTCACAGAAAAGACAATCATGGTGTTAAAGATGTGTCCTGGATTGCCTCTGGGCTGGTCTTCTCATTAAAAGCTATTTGAAATTAAAAGACTTTGATGTACTAATTTTCCGGCAGGGCATTGTAATGGTAAAAATGTCTTCAAATGATTTTATTTAGAGATATAGTGTGATAACAGCCCTTTCGACCCACATGATCAGTGCCGACCAATGATCCTCGCACACTAACACTATCGGCACACACTAGGATCATTTACCATTAACCCGAAGGTCAACAAACCACAAACTTGTATGTCTTTGATGTGAGGAACCGGAAGCACCTGGACAAAAACCCACAGGAGAACATACAAACACCTATAACAAGCACCACAGCAGAATCAAAGCCACGTATCTTGGCGTTGAAAGGCAGCAACTCCACCTCTGCGCGACCAGGCCACCCTTCAAGATGTCAATGTTTAAACTATCAGCATCCTCTATAAATTAAAATTCAGTGAAGCGATGTTTAAAGGATTCAAGAAGAGATTGTTTTGAAAAGCATCTCTACTATACGAGTCTGTCCAAATGACACTGTGTTTCTGTCAGCCATCTAGCAGACTCTCACAAATGCTTATCAATAATTCTTTTCTTGAATCCTTTAAAACATCACTATCTTCTGATCAAGGATCTGACCAGAATACCCGAGTGAAAAAAAACTTAATTACACGCTATTGGGCCGTCACTGAATGTACCAACCCGTTTACAAACAAGAAGTATATTTTAATGTGATCAGTGATAAAAAATGGAATTACAGCAACCAATTTGCAGCACAAAATCCCATGAGTCACAGGGATGATATAATTACACGGCAAAAACAAAAATAAGTGATAAAGAAGAAAACGCAGATGCTGGAAAATCGAGGTACACAAAATGCTGGAGAAACTCAGCCGGAGTGCAGCAGCAATCTATGGAATGAAGGAGATAGGCCAATGTTTTGGACCGAAACTCTTCTTCAGACAGGTTTCGGCCCGAACGTTGCCTATCACTTCGCTCCATAGATGCTGCTGCACCCGTTAAGTTTCTCCAGCATTTTGTTACAAAAATATTAATGATGTTTTTGTCATAAAATCCACTCCTTCCCTCTAATGCTAGAAATATTTTAAGGCAAACATCCTACTCCCTACCACAGGAATAGCAGATGTACAATCTGTGGTAGGAACATTTATGGCCAAAAATAGAAAACAAGGTCAACTTTGAGTAATAACTTCCAGTTCTTTAATCTCCGTCGTGAAAATAATTTAAAAACAGTTGCCTGTTTCTGCAAGTGGTGAACAGAACTTGGCTGAGGTCTTAAAAGTTGGAGATCTTTATAAGTTGTAAACAGCACTGAATCTTTCTGCAATGTTTATTGTGGCATGTTTTTTCCTGATTTTACGGAGCTGAGTGCTGTGTTTACATTTGAGATTTTTTAAACTGCCTTGGACTTTCCATCAGATCTCGGACTCTTGGTTTGCATGGCGTGCTTTCATCCAGAAGCTCGTCCTGGAGATTTTACTTTCGATCTCAACCTCTCTCAAATCTTCAACCAACTCCAAAAAATTAAAAATAGCCAAAAAAAAACTCAGAAGACTTTCGGGAGCCTAATGGGCCTGTTCCCTTAGGCGATTTGTCATGGGGCAACTGTCAAGTTGCCCGGCAGTCGCCTGAAAACCGCAACTTGAATGGTGACTGTCAGAGTGGAACACACACTACACACACACACACATCGCTTCCTTCACCAGCCCATTATGCATGGCGGGAAACAGGGCAACGGAGGCGCTGTCTGAGGAAATCACATGGGGCAAAGCCAAGGTGACAACACTTCCTGTTCTTCTGTGTGTGCCTAAGAAGGAACTGCAGATGCTGGAAAATTCGAAGGGTAGACAAAAGTGCAGAAGAAACACTGCGGGTGCAGCAGCATCTATGGACGAAGGAATTAGCTACGGCCCAAAACCTGTTCAGACTGATGTAGGGTGGGGGGGTGGGGGGAGAAGAAAGGAAACAGAACGAGGAGGAGCCCGAGGCTGAGGGAGAGTTGAGAAGGGGAGGAGACAGCAAGTGCAACCGAAATTGAGAATTCAAATGTTGAACAGGAAGGTTGGCGTGGAATCAGAAATGGCAAAAAGCAACAGTGTATGTAAGTCCTTAAAAGAGTGGGGGGAGAAGGGGGGAAAAGGAGTGAGACAACTTTTAAGAGCCTGAGATCCACGCCTTGAAGCACGGCGACCATTTACATTACCGGTTGGTTATCCATGGTTAGAAAACGACTATTTTTTAAATTTTTTTTTCCCCAATGACCCAATGAAATTCACCGGTCAGCACGGCCTGATAACCTACGAGTACATTCAACCTCCTGGCAACCCATTAGACCTCCTGCGAACCACCTATGGCACGAGAATTCTCGCTACTCTCCATGGTAAGCTTCATTCTTGTCGCCGCTAATTTTAGCAATGTTGAAAAAATTTGTGGCATCAAGAGGCCGTAACTAGTTCCCAGAATGCGCAAACCTCCTCTCGACCATGAAGGCGACTCCCCAGCAACATGTGACAACCATGTAACAACTGCATAGGTCCCTCCTGCAGTCCGCCCAAAAAGTGGGACAGGCCCATTAAGAGCTTAAATAATGCAGCTTTCCAGAGTAACATTAAATGATGAAATGAATAAGCCAACAGATAAACAAGAAAAGGATGAACCTGTCAAAAGTTAAATTGTCAGAGTCATCAAAATTAAAACAGACTTTATCATAAGTCATGTGTTTAGAAGCAGAATTAGGCCATGAAGCTCCTGCGCCATCCAAATAACTGTCTCTCCCTCCTGTTCTCCTCATCTCTGACACCATACAAATCATGAATCTTTTTGATTTTTTTGATATATTCTTTTTTTATTAGAGTATTTAGACAGTGGAATTAGCAAATTATGATAGAATTTCATGTTCAAACATGCATACATTATTAATATTATCAGTTTGTATCATTTTTGACTCTAATAGTGTTTTATATATAGAGAAAAACAGTACGAATATAGAATAAGAATCTATATCGAAGAAAGAAAATCAATAAAGAAAGGAATACTTTACTATTAATACATCGTAGGAGATAAGATATTATTTATTTTCATCTATTTCCTAACTCCAAGTTTCAGTTAGGGATCCCTGCCGAACCATTCTACCCTTTTAAGTAATCATGAAAGAAGACCATGTCTCTAACAAAAACATCTTTTTTTGTCCAATAAGGCAAATCTGATTCTTCCAGGTGTAGGTCTCCGACTATTTCCTAATCCACATTTTAATTGGAGGGGGAAATAGGGCCCTTTTATCTCCAAAATTTTATATAAATTTTCTTCCCAATAATTATTACTGGTATCTAGGAATTTCTTGG
>JAVHYY010001120.1:0-38599 GCA_035221665.1 Okamejei kenojei | reverse complement strand
TCTCTCTCTCTCTCTCTTGTTGTGTTTCTCCTTAGTGAAGACGATCAAAGGTACCTGTTCAACCCATCTGGCATGGCCTTGTTCCCCAAATACAGCCATCTGTTTCTGTCTTCAAGACCCAACTTTGGTCTCACTAATTTTTGTCCTCTTCACATACCTAAAGAACTTTACTATCCTCAGACATTATATTCTGTGGCTATCTTACCTTCGAACCTCATCTATTCTCCACGGTAGTTCTTTTAATATCGTCGTTGCTCTTTAAACATTAACCCATCCTCGTCTCCCGCTCATCTTTCTACTTGCACTTCGTCTCTTTTTATGTGGATTACTTCCCGCCGTCTGCCCTTGTAACCACGTCCCCCCTTACTTACTCCCCTTGGATTATTTATTCCTCTTTGGAAGGAACGGACCCTGCTTCACCTTCTTATTATTCCCAAAATACCTGCCATTGTTGTTCCCACTCTCACTATCCCTGCTAGGGTATTTCTTCCAGTCAACTTTGGCCATCTCCGCCCTCCCTCAAAGCTCCGCGGGGGAATGTTCGGAGCCGAGCTCCGAGCGGAGAGGACTGCGCCGCCTCTGGGATGGGATGGGCTCATGGCGGGGATTTATTAATAGCAGAAAGCACTGATTGAGCGGATATTCACCGCGCTCTTCACCTCTCCCTGAACTTGACTGGGTCACACCCGCATAAATAAATGTGTTGGTGCATCAGCTGAGAGTACTCAGCAAACGCCCGACGTAGTGAAAGATCAATTGAGAATCATTTGCATCATTTCCATTTCCTGTGAATCCTGATAATAGACGAAATTCTACAAACCAGCGTCAGCCACAGGAGGGATGAAGCTGCCGGAGATGGTGATGAGTAAAACCACAGACCTCCTCCTGCTCTCCATCTCCGGGTCACTGCGGTTCTCCCCCTTGCTCTCACCCCTCAGCCCCTTACGGACCCGACTGGCCACTAAAATGTGGCGGACCTGTCAGAGCGTGAGGAGCAGATTTCACGAAAAGGGAGAAAACGAGTTCACACCGTGTCCGATCCAGTCAATCACCCACCTCACCACCGGGGTCAGTGAAATAACTGTCCTTCCCGACACAGCCCCACGGGACATTGTCGATGATTCTCCAAGGTTCATTTGTGAAGTAGCGGGGAAGGTTTTTCAGACAGAGGAAAATGCCGGCTGTTGCCAGAACCGCAGCCGCAGTTTTCCCGGTGCAATATTTAGTTTTTCAGCTTCTGGTAACAATTGGCGACAAAGCGATCAAAGGTGAAAGTGACGGTGAACCAGACAGAACATTCTGTAGCTGTATACCTCAGTACTTCGTTAACACTGCAGACATGGGTGATGGTTAGGAAACTCCAATAAAAGTAATGTAATCGGAGCTCATGCAAAATGACCGCGGTGATGACGGTCAGTAGATCGGCTGCTGCCATGGCCACCAGGTAGCGAGTGGTGCAGGTGGAGAGGCCGCACTTTCCCCGGGACAGAATCATAATCGCCACTAAATTCACTGCGGAAAGACAAGGGAACGGACACTGGGCATTTACTCAACACGGTCTCCGGGGCTGACTAAACACCGGCTCGACTTTCAGCTCAAGATCAGGAGTGTTTGAGTCGGTGCGCGGCTGCTGCAAGTTTAACAATGTCAGAGCCGGCTCCGACTGTGCCCGACCTGCCTGCCTGCTTCAGGGGAGCAGAGATAAGGCGACGAGCGGGCGGGGTAAAGGTCGGGGAGGGAACGAGCTGCCACCCGCTACAATAGGTCCTTTCTATAGTTAACCCTGCTGCTGCTCACAGTCTCTGATGGGGCCGCTTTCACAGACTTAACCGTGAGCGGCCGCGTTTAACCAGGGCTTTGGGAACTCGGCATCTGATGGGGACGTGGAGGCTTCCAGAGGGAAGGCAGGGACAACTTAGAAACCGGCAGCAGAGTGGCTCCGTTAATGGATTCATTCCAAAGTGAGTTCAGTTCAGTAACAACACACACACACGCCGGTAGATCCGCGGCCACTTGTCCAGGAGATCGATCCAATTATTGAGCAAAAGGCTGTGGGTGGAATCCGACTGTGACAGTCAAACTCCACAGTGAGACACAGTGTCCACAGGAGCGGCTGTTCACTCTGATCAATAACTCACACACAGTGAACTTCACAATGTGAACCCCTCTCTCCCAGTCACCCCGTCCCGGAGAGCTGCCTGCCTCCCTGTCCCGAGCACTGGGACAACTCTGGGCAAGGTGCCACTGAAGGCAAGAACAACATTCTAGTGGCTCCCGGCAGCAGTGAGAGAAAAAGAGGGTTAGTTTCAGCTGTCTGAAAATAACAAACATCACAGCGTTTATTCAAAAATATTTCACTGAGAGGATTGATATTCCTCACATAATCTTGTACAACGATCATTCCTTGGGAACTTGTAACATGATCAGAATAGGTCAACACCAGTTAACACACGGAGTTATAAAACTTGAATTGTTCTGCTCACTTACCATGGACTCCAACGGCAGCAATGATCATGAACAGGATTTTCTCCACGTCGTAATATTCATAAAGATGCTGCCCCATTTTCTCTGCCCAGCGACGTGTCCCCGTGAGCTACCGGTAATGTCTCGGAATGAAATGCTGGGGCAGAACATTCCTAGATATTTTATACCATTTTCCGTCTCCACCGGGACAGTGAAGTTTCAACAGAGTTTAAAAATAGAGATTTAGAAATGATTCACAAACAGATGACATCAGCCGAGTGAAAACCCTGCTGAGACAGGCTGTGATTTAATCAGGGAATTGTTTGAGAAACTCCAGAGACTGGGAATTGTGGCGATAGATACTGAGGCGGCATTGTTCCAGCAAAGGGAATATTTTTTCAAACTCCATCAGATCCAACTCTCCACCTCATGTTGTTTTGTTCTGATTTTCCTTCAATTCCGTTTCACTCAGCAAGGCAATGCCAAATGCCAGGGGCCCTCTCAGGGCTTCTGGTGCCCAGTTTGAAGGTGGACTGGACTGGGCGACCTTTGCCCACAGGCTGAGGAAGTAGTTCAACAGATCGCCTCTGACTTAAATCCTTCCCCCCACCCCCCTCTCTGCTTCACCACTCAATATGATCGCGGCTTAACTGACTGACTGTGACCCCGACCCCACACTCCCGGCGACCCCGGTATCCCATTCTACTCTTACATCTGTGCTTGCCTGGAGTGGATCTGACTTTGCCCTGCGACAATAACATTCTCTGCCTTCCACCACCTTCTGTGGAGGAACGACCCAGACTCCACAAAGACACTCAGAGAACAGAAAACATTGCGCACCTCAGATGTGTCCTAAACCTACATAAAAACGGCGAATGATCAGCACCTCTCCCTCGCCTCTCTTTCTCTCTCCCTCCATCCTTACTGCTGTTCCTCTCTCTGAACGGGAACTCCGCCCCCTCCTCTCTGTATTCTCCCTCTCTGCGCCGGCATATCACTGTCAAACCTTTCTTCCCTTGCCCCTCCCTCCTCTCTCACTCTCACTGCATCTCTCCCTCCGTTTCTCTGTATCTCTCTGACCCTTTCCCTCTCTCCCTTTTTACCAACCCAACTCGCTCCGAACTCTTCTCCATCTTCTCACACTACATTTAATAGTCACTCTCCCTCCATCCTCTTCCACTTTCGTCTTCTCCGCATCTCTCCCTTTCATCTTTGTACTCCCATACCTGTCCCTCTTCATTCCCCCCAACTCTCCTACCTGCTTGCCCTCACTTCTCCCTCCAACACCTTTTCCTGAAAGTGCGGTTAAAAACGGTGGGAGACCACCATGGATGTAACAGCTGTCCATATAAACCCCTTCCCTCACACTCCAGCAGCACTTCCAGGTGAGACAGATGTTCACCGGCACCTCCTCTAATCTCATGTGTTGCATGCGGTGTTCCAGATATGGCTCCTTTAAATCGCCGTGGTTCGAGTGTAGAACTCTGAAAGGAACGTTACGCCGAACACTTACCCTCGTTCCGCCAAGGCCTGCCGGATCTCCGCGTTGCTAACCATTGTAACTCCCCTTCCCACACTGACCTTTCTGCCCTGGGCCACCTCCATTGACATAGTGAGGCTACATGCAAACTGAAAGACCGCCACTTCATATTCCGCTTTGGTACCTTGCAACTAATGGTATGAACATTGAATTCCCCAATGTTATGTAGCTAGCGTGAACGTTCCCACATTCACCTCGCTCTTCCTCGTGTCTCAAACGGACTCCCACCCACTATTTCCTCTACCTCCCCCTTCCACCGATATTGCTTCCCCTCTCTTTATAATTCCATCCTCTTCAATCTTGATCTCACTGCTTATATAGTTGAATCTCAGGTATCAACCACATGACTATAAAAACCCCATTAATCTGCATCCGCACATCATTCAACTCACATTTCCCAGCCTGCCTCCCTCGTCGTTCACCTTTCACCCCCCTTTTCCTCCTACCAACATCGCCCCATTCTGACAGTCTGAGAGCTTCCAGGGCCTCCCGAAACAGAAACGTCGTACACATGTATGTTCTGAGAAAGCACAGGTAGATCGGAGTAGAAGCAGACATACTAGCCTGGTAGACACGAGCCTGAACAGCACATTGCGAACCTTCAACCTACTCCAGTCGAGCAGCTCCCTAATACTCCAGGCATCGGCCTGCAGGGATCCGAAGGCAAGCAGCAACTCTGGCACTACTCTCCGTCGGCCATGGGCCCAATCAACCTCCACCATCAGGCTATCAGCAAGAGCAGAGGCCACCCCGACTGAAGTCCCGTCATCACCCCCCCCATTTGCTCCACATGGAAACAACTCCTAGCATCCATCCATCCAACTGAGACAAAAAGCACACTGGATAGCCACCAAGTGGTCACAGGAGCGAAAGGTAACCTATCTCCATTACACAGCCTACAACACCTCTTCACCAGATAAAAGCTGTCCAGGGTCTGACAGAGGAGCCATGGTGAAGCTCAACAGACTTGGTACTACGGAGTTTGGGGCGTTTCAATGCCAGCATGTGGAGATAGGGGGCTCCGCCCAGAGCCCAGCCTGTGAATGTGGAGCAGAACAACAGACAGCCAACCATGTCATCTCTGGTGCCCGCCTCCACCACCCACCAAATGGAGCTGTTCAGGGCCTGGCAGACATTGACGCCAACAGAGACAACAACCTGGCTGCTCAACAACCCGGCTTGAGATCTAACTATTCCTTGGTTTATGTTTGCAATCGCAAGAAGAAGAAGCTCCATCCAAGACAGTGAGTAATTGCAGCAAATTGTGGAACGTAATCCAGACGTGGCACAAACTAATCTCCCTTCCATGACTCCATTTAATACCTCACGCTGCCTCGGCAAGAACCAGCTGCCAAAGTCGACGATTCTCACCCTGGTCATTCCTACTTCTCCCCCTCTCCCATCGGGAAAAGATAGAGAAGTGTGAAAACGCACAGCTTCCAGATTCCAAGGGACAGTTTTTTCTTCCCCGCTGTTATCAGGCAGCTGAATCATCCAATCACAACCAGTGCTGAACTACATCTACCTCTTTGTGACCCTCGGCCGATCCTTGATGGGACTTTCCTGGCATTAACCTTGCACCAAACGTTATGGTGCCCTTATCATGGCATCATACACTGTAAAATAGCCCCATTGTAATCATTTGTTTTCTCTTTCCGCAGCAAAAGCATTTCATTGCACCTCGGTACACGTTGACAATAACTAAACCCAAACTGAAAAAAACTCAACTAAACTTCTCCAGAGATGCATCCTGACTCGCATTGGATATTTGTGTTGTGTGTGACACTTATGAGTAGGTATGAGCCCATATGCATGGGGGGTCGTAAGCTACTGTATTTATGTGTGAATGTGTGAGATTGTGCAAACAATTTTGGAGTGTGTGTGTGTGTGTTTGTGTGTGTCTGTGTGTCTGTGTGGTGTTGACAGATCAGAGCGTTGTGTCCATCCAGGGTTTTGTTAGCACGTAATGTGTGAATGTGTGAGATTGCCAATCAATTTGAGATGTGTGTGTGTGTGAGTGTGTTGTGTGTGTGTTTTGTGTGTGAGTGTGTGTGTGTGTGTGGTGTGTGTGAGTGTGTGTTTGTGTGTGTGTGTGTGTGTGTGTGTGTGTTGTGTGTGTTTGTGTGTGTGAGTGTGTGTGTGTGGTGAGTGTGTGTGGTATGTGGGTGTAGTGTGTGTGTGTGTGTGTGTGAGTTGTGTGATGTGTGCTCTGTGTGTGTGTGTGAGTGTGTGTGTGTGCCTGTGTGTGTGTGCGTGTGTGTGCGTGTGTGTGTGTGTGTGTGTGTGTGTGTGTGTGTGTGTGTGTTTGTGTGTGTGTGTTTCAACGATTCAATGGCACTTTATAGTCACGTGTACCCAGGGACAGTGAAATACTTAATTTTGCAGATAACCCGGTAAAATCATGTAGCAGACCCCGCCTAGGCCGTACACACGTTTCGCCAAATTTTGACGCCGATAAAGTTACAAACATTGGCCGAATAATTCTATCTCCTGCGCGCCGCCGCATCGGGGACCCCCTTCGTTCTACGCGGCCTTCCTCGCTCCCGAACGGTCCACCTCGCTCGCTGCCATTGCTCCACGCTCCAGCCTCGCTACCGAGGCCCGGCTTCCATCGCCGTCCGCGGTGGACGAGCCGTGCCTACCGGGAACATTCCATACTGCGCTGCGCAGCCCCCCCTCAACTCACCCGCCGCTCAACGTTCACGGCTGGTGGGCTGGCAGTTCAGTCACTCACTGGGTAGGCTGCAATATTTTGTAGGCTGGCTCAATTAACTCACTGACGGCTGGTGGGACCTGCAGTTTCACTCACTCGCGGCTGGTGTGCTCAACACACACACATCCTTCATCACACATACACACGCCCCTTCATCACACACACGACGTCCCATCACCCACACACCACCCTCCCATTCACACACAACCAATTATCCATTCCGTCATACACCACACCCTCCCATCACACACATGCAATCCTCCGTCTCACACTCACACCCTCTATCTCACACACACATCACACACACAACCCCTCCCCACGTGACACACACACACACAAACACACCACACACACAACACACAACACACACACAACACAACACACACATATATTTATATATATACAAACACGCACAACACCCCCCCTCCGCCACTCCACACACACCCTCCATGGGACATAATATATGAGAGTCACACCAGCAATCCTCCGTGCAGACTCACACTCACACAGTTTCCAGTGTATCTATCTCACACACACTCACATCCTCCATCACAGTTACATTCACTCACGGCGTAGACTCACAGTTCTATCTGCTGATCTCACGATGTTTAAACATTCACAACTTTTCTATTATTTCACCTATCGGAACAAACGCTGGGGCGTGTGCAGCGGCGGAGAACGGTCAGTAAGATGACTAAAAAATCATAGCGATATAGGGGAGCGTTTGGCAACAATTTATTTACAACAGACCGGAAGTGGTCAAGATGAGTGTTTTAGTAATAGCATAGTAGATGGATAGATGGATGTGGGAATGTGAGTGGGAGAATGTTTGAATATCTGATTGTTTGATACTGATAAAGCATGAGAGTGTGTGAGTAAGTGATCGCGTTAGTACGTGTGTGCAAATAAATACGTGTCTCTTAGTGCTAGTACGTGTATATGTCTGAGAGTGTGAGTGCATGTGCATCATTGTATATGAAAACATGAGAGAGTATTTGAGTGCCTGTGATTTTATGTGTGAGGTTGTGTGCGTGTTCGGTTGTGTGTGTGTGTGTGTGTGTGTGTGTGTGTGCGTGCGTGTGTGTGTGCGTGCGTGCGTGCGTACGTGCGTGCGTGCGTGCGTGCGTGCGTGCGTGTGTGTGTGCGTGCGTGTGTGTGTGTGTGTGTGTGTGTGTGTGTGTGTGTGGTGTGTTGTGTGCGTGTGTGTGTGTGTGCTGTGTGTGTGTGCGAGTGTGTGTAGTGTGTGTGTGTGTGTTGTGTGTGTGTGGTGTGTGTGTGGTGCTGTGTGTGTGTATGTGTGGTGTGTGTGTGATACACCCATTGGGTCAGGAGGGGATGATAGATCACCCATGATTGAACGGCGGAGTAGATTTGATGGACCGAATAGCTTAAATCTGCTGAAATCGGTTATGATCTTATGACTGTATTTGAGTGTGTGTGTTCACGCTTTTTGTGACAGTATGAGTGTATACGATGAGTGTGAGTGTACACCAATGTCAGTGTGTGACAGTGTGAGAGAGTGTATTTTAGTGTTAGTAGTGTGAACGTTTTCATCGGTATGAGTGAGTGTGTGAAAGTATTTGTGTGTGTGGCATGAGTGTGTGCTGGTGTTTGAAAACGTATATGACGTTGCGACGAACTGTGTAAGAATGTGTGCGTTTCGTATATGAAAGTTGTGGGCGAGTGTGGGTACGTGAATATGTAAGTAAAAAAAACTGCTGGAGAAACTCAGCAGGTGAGGCAGCATCTATGGAGAGAATGAATAGGCGACGTTTCGGGTCGGGACCCTTCTTCATGGAACATGAAGACCCTGATTGAGGGAATAGGAACACGTGAATATGTAAGTGCCTCCGTGAGTGGGTGTGTCCACGGGTCTGTGTTTCTAAATGTCAGTGTTCGTGACTTTGAGTGCGTAGCATTGCATGAGTAATGTTAGTGTGTGTGTGTAAGAGTGCATTGCCATGCGTAATAGTGGGGGTCATTGTGTGAGATTAGATTAGATTAGATTAGATTAGATTAGATTTTTATTGTCATTCAGACCTTTCGGTCTGAAGGAAATTGTTTCCATAGGCATAACATATAATAAAAGAACAAAACACACAATAAACACAGATCCAACAACCACCACAATGAGTTCACCGGGCACCTCCTCACTGTGGTGGAAGGCAAAAGTCTTAAGTCATTGTCTTCATCCCTGCTAGTTCTCCCTCTGCGCTGAGGCGATCCAGGTCTCCGACGCCACCGCCGCCGCTGGAGCACCGCAACTGAAGCTGGGCGCCACCGCCCGGACTGCTCAAAGCCGGACCGCCACCGCCGCTGGAGCACCGCAGCTCTAAGCAGGACCGCCGCCGTCGCCGCTGGAGCAGCGCAACTCTAAGCTGGGCCGCCACCGCCGCTGGAACACCGCAGCATTAAGCATGACCGCCGCCGCCGCCGGAGCACCGCAGCTCCAAAACCAGGCCGCCGCCACAGCTCCGCCATTAGGCCTCAGCACAGATGGTGGCGAGGGAAACGAATCCCCCCGAAGGGAGAGACTAAAACTCTGTTTCTGCCCCCCCCCCCCACACCCCACATACACAACCAACTAAAACAAAGTTATACTAAAACAAACACTAGAAGACAATAAAAACAATTTAAAAAAACAGACGGACTGCAGGAGAGCCGCAGCTGCCAGCCAGCTTCTGGGATTGTGAGTGCCTGTGAGGGTGCGTTTGTGTGGAATATGCAATGACGCAGTTTGGGGAAAGCACCAATGGTGTGACACGCTGTTGGAATTATTGATGGAGTGACGCACTGTTGGGGCGACTGAGAACGTGACACACAGTGGGGCAATACTGATGAACTGACACAAAGTGGGATAGTTCAGATGGAATGCCACACTGTGTAGTACTGATGGAATGATAGTTAAGCTGGATTGACACTGTGGGGATAGTTAAGCTGGATTGACACTGTGGGGATAGTTAAGCTGGATGGACACTGTGGGGATAGTTAAACTGGGTTGACACTGTGGTGTAGTACTGGTGGAGTCGCACCCAACAGGGTGGCTGAGTGGATGCACACTGCGGAATAGTACTGATGGATTGGCACACTGTTCTATGTTACTGGCACACTGTGGTGCTATACTAATGGAGTGACGCACTGTGTGGTAGTACTGATGGAATAACGCACTGTGGGGTAGTACTGATCGAGTGAATCACTATTGGGTAGTACTGATGGAATAACACACTGTGGGGTCGTTTTGTTGTAGTGAAACTCTGTGGAGTAGTACTGATAGACTGACACACTAAGGGGTAGTACTGATGGAGAGATACACTATGGGGTAGTTCTGATACAGTGACACACTGTGGGATAGAACGGATGGAATGGTACACTTGTTTAGTACTGGTGGAATGACACACTGTTGGATAGTACTGATGGTGTGAAACACTGTGGGGTAGTACTAATGTTATGGACACACGGTGGGATAGTACTGATGGTGTGAAACACTGTGGGGTAGTGCTAATGTTATGGACACACGGTGGGGAAGTACTGATGGTGTGAAACACTGTGGGGTGGTACTAATGTTATGGACACAAGGTGGGGTAGTACTGATGGATTGAAACACTGTGTGGTAGTAAGGTTAAAATGACACTTTATAGGATAGTACGATTGGCGTGATACACTGTGGGATAGTACGTGACACACGTGGGCTACGTGATACACTGTGGGATGGAGTGACACACGATGGGGCAGTACTGATGGCGTTAAACACGGTGTGGACGTGATGATGGTGAGACTCACTGTGCATTAGTACTGATGGAGTGACACACTGCAGTGTTACTGATGAAATGACACTGTGAAATACTACTGATGAAGTGTCAGGCTGTGGGGTAGTTCTGATGGAATGACACACTGTGGGTTGCACTGACGGAGTGACACAGTCTGGGGTAGTACTGATGCAATAACACACTGTGTTGTAGTACTGACAGGGAGATACTATATGCGGCAGTAGTCATGTAATGATCATTTTCGCACATTTGCTAAAACATTTTCCACTCTTCCACCCGCTTCTCTTTGAGCTTCAGATTGTGTGGTTGAGCCACGTGGAAAGATGGACTGGCCTGCAGTAGCCACTTCCATCCGGAAGTGTCGGCGCTGCCAAGCAGCTGCGGCTCGCCTGCAGTCGCCTGTCTCATTGTTTTCTTTTGTCTTGTTATACGTATGTTGGAGTTTATTTTTAGTTGTGTATATGTGGTTAGTGGGGGAAAGATTTTTACCTCTCTTCCTTCAACGGGGATGCGACCTTTTCCTTGTCATATCTCCGCCTGCGTCTGCGCTGAGGCCTAATATCGTGGAGCTGGCGGCCTCCAATCGACTTTGGGGGCTCCGGTGGCAGAGTCTGTGGACTCACCATCGCGGAGCTGGCTGACTTCGGAGGCTGTGGAGGCGCTGTGGCTGCGACCGACTTCGGGAGCTTGGCGGGCCCTCGGCTGCGGGCCCTGTGGACGGTAACATCGGGAGCTCGCAAATCCCTGCTTGGTGACTGATTTTCGGGAGCTCCCGCAACAGCAGCTTCGTCGGCTGGGCTGGAGGGTGACGGCTTTCGTCCGCCCGTGTCGCGGAGCTTGAGTCGGCCCGTTCGAGGAGCTTGCAATTTGCCGCGGGATTTACCATCACCCGGCGGGGCTTCAACA
Organism: Okamejei kenojei; assembly: GCA_035221665.1. Lineage (NCBI taxonomy): Eukaryota > Metazoa > Chordata > Chondrichthyes > Rajiformes > Rajidae > Okamejei > Okamejei kenojei. Next base: position 27,210 of record JAVHYY010001120.1, on the reverse strand, counting down.
TCGATCGCCTCGACGCAGCTGGAGAACAAGCAAGGAAGAGACAAGGTTTTTTGCCTTCCACCACTGCGAGGAGGTGCCTGGAGATTCACTGTGATGGATGTTTGTTTTAAATTGTGTTCATTGCTTGTTTTGTTGTTTTTTTCTGTCATGTACGCAATTGCGTTCAAACTATTGTTTGAATGACAATAAAGTAAATCCAATTCAATTCAATTCAAATATCAGCGTATTCCGCCACTCTTAACGGCTTACGTAAGGTTTAGCTATAAGCGCAACGCACGACTGCGTAATTTGCGTTAGATTCTCTAATATCTTCTACTCCATCGAAAATATTTCCGAAACAAAACTTTTATAAATCTGTTTCCATGCCGCGTGTGCTATCTCTAAGCAGTCTCCCACAACACTGATTTACGCACTGCGTCTTATCGTCGTGTGCTCACTGGCCTGCATATCATTCCACTCATGCATGCAGCTAGTCGGTCGCTCAGCATTGAAACATTGATTCCTGAAGGCTTTTTAAAGCTTTTTTGCTAATCATCATCGCGTCCATTTTATCCACAAATTCCTACTTTCACCGCTGCAACGATGTTTTCATATGTGTCTGCTTACGATGTAGATAAAACTAGTATATATTAGACGGAGGAAAATGGCTCCACACACACTCGTGTTTGGATCAAAAGCAAGAATGATTTATTTCCAAGTTAAAGGTCACTGACTGATTTACATAATTATATGCACAAGTCTGAGCATGTGCGAGAATGAGTACAGCTCATATGCATATATTACATGGATATTGTCACAAAAGCTAATGGCATGTTGGCCTTCATAACATCAGGGGTATAGGAGCAAAGAGGTCCTTCTGCAGTTGTGCAGGGCCCTGTAGAGACCACACCTGGAGTTTTGTGTGCAGTTTTTCTCTGCGATTTTGAGAAAGCACGATCTTGCTGTGGTTTACACGGTTAATTCCCGGGATGGCGGGGTTGTCATGTGGAAAGAATGGGGCGACTGGGTTTGTATACACTGGAATTAGAAGGATGAGAGGGGATCCTATTGAACCTATAAGATTATTAAGGGATTGGACACGCTAGAGGCATGAAACGTGTTCCCGATGTTGGAGGAGTCTAAAACCAGGGGCCACCGTTTAAGAATAAGGAGTAAGCCATTTAGAACGGAGATGAGGAAACACTTTCTCACCCAGAGAATGGCGAATCTGTGGAATTTTCTGCCTCAGAAGGCAGTGGGGGCCTATTCTCTGGGTGTTTTCAAGAGAGAGTTAGATAGAGCTCTTAAAGATAGCAGATGCAAGGGATATAGGGAGAAGTCAGGAACGGGGTACTGATTGTGGATGATCACCCATGATCACAGTGAATGGCGGTGCTGTCTCGAAGGGCCGAATGGTACTTCCGCACTTTGACCATGTAAATGTCAACGAGGGCTCCCGCAATTCCTCTAGTTTCGTACAATGTCCTCGGATATGTCTGATCATGCCCTGGAGATTGTCTAACATGATACACGATAGTACCATCAGTACTTCCTCGACGGTAACACTGACTGATCGCAAGACGCTTCCATTGACTGCCCCAAGATCCTCCGTCCGACTGTTTTTATCCTCGAAAAAAAAACCCAGAGGAGAGATACTTATTGAGGATCTTGTCCATCTCCTGTGGCTCCACACAGAGGTGACCGCTTTGATTCATGAGCGGTCCCACTCTCTCTGTAGTTACCCTTTTCCCCTTGGCCGCAGACTGTTATGCTTTGACGTTATATCTTTCAAGGAGCACGATGCGCGTCTTCAGCTCGGTGCAGAGACTGAAGTCACAATGTATCCCTCGTGAAAAATGGCCACTAAAGGACCAACAGTTTATCAGATCTTCTGTGCAGTTTGGAACAACGACAAGTAATGTTATTGACACAATAAATGTAGGTTTCTGAGAGGCCTTGACAGGATGGATATTCACCGAAATACACAAATGATTGCTGGATAATTTAGTCAGGGTAAATGTTTCAGAATACGAATTGGATGACTGAGATAAGATGGAATTTATCCTGGCAAACATATCTGAATACACCGTACCTCTTACCCAGAACATAGTGATGTTCATTTATCAAGTACAAATATGGCTGGGCGAACATTTGGACAAGAGGGAAATGAAGAGTAAAGTAATGAGGTATGAAATGATTGCGTCCGAGATCTGTTCTGAATTACACACCACGGGACATACGGATAGCTTATTATCCTCCGTTATCAGGCCTCTGAACAGTCCCTCCATAGGTGAGGTTCTGTTCAATTTGCCTCTAACGTCATTCATTCATCATCCTTGAAAACATTAGCGACGCAGTGGTGCTGGTTTCCGACGGGCACATTGCGGCTTTGTCCGTTGTCCCACAGCAGCCTCTAACCCGTTCCAGCTTTCCCGTTCCAGCCTTCCAGCGGCGGCAGCCCGGCTTCAGCGGGCAGTGGACGCAGAGCTGGATCACCTCAGCGCAACCAAAGACTTTAAGACTTTTGCCCTCCATCACAGTGCCTGGTGAAACTCACATTGCGTGTGTTTTTTATTATATGTTGCCCAGGCGGCACGCCTACCCTCTAAATTATGAAATGGCTTCAGGGCTGTGCATGTTGCGCATGCCCAGCCTTTGCGCAGCCAGTTTCTTGGCGGCGGACGTTTGGTAAGTGTACTTCTTGGTGCGCTGATTTCAGCTCCGAGTGTGGAGTGGCGTTTCCAGCGGCGACTCGGCTTCAGCAGCTGTGGCGGGGTTCCAGCGTCCCCGGCGATTGTGGCCGGCGGTGGCGGCAGCCTGGAAACTTCGGAGCACCGCTCGGATCATCCGCAGTATCATCCCGTACCTGCCTAGCTGGACGCAATCTTTAAACTGGCCTTCAACATCGGAGGCCTGGAGGATGCATCTCAGCCTGTCCTAAGGTTAGCGCAGAGGGAGCAACAAGAAGGAAAGCTGCTTCTACTCAAGCACGGTGAGTGAGTTGACAATCTCTGACCCTCCTCCTTTTCAACACTTTGCCTTTTCCACCACACGCTGTGAAACTCTCCCTCCAAAGGAGGTATTGTCATTCAATAAGTTGAACTCCACTGTGGTGGATGGAACATTTAATTGTGTTTTAACGAAGAGAACCATTGTGTGTTTTGTTTTTGAAAGTCGGGCTGACTTTTAATTAAATGTATGACTGCAAGGCAACGAAATTTCGTCCAGACCGAAAGGTCTGAATGACAATAAAGGATACTTTGACTTTGAATTCCATTGTGGCATTGGGCGTTGTCTGACAAACAGATGAACAAGGGTGTGATACAATGGTGAAAACTGTGTTCTGCACACTGTATCGTCCACTTTACTTTAACTATATACATAGTCAATGACCATCGACCCAGCTTGCCCTAACCGACCAATCTACACTAGTCCCACCTGCTATGTTTGGCCCTTATCATTTTCAACATTTCATGTACACCTACCGGTCCAAATGTCTTTACATTTTGTGCTGGTTTTCACCCCAACTACCTGCTCTGGCAACTCGTTCTATATACCCACCAACCCCTTTGTGAATGCACACACTGACCACCCTCTGTGTTTATACAAAGACTCACCACTCTCTGTCCTCGTGTTTGAACTGATTGAATCTGTATATGTTATATCTGATCAGTTTTGACACAAGGCACAACCACGTTTTAGACTGTACCTTGATACATGTCATAATAATAAACGTACGGCTAAAAACTAATGCCCTTCCCATCTAAATTGTTCACTACACCACGAACCCAGCGGGATGTCCGCTGGCTCACAACAGCACTGCATCATACATTGTTCCAGCTGTGGACCTCGGCACAGTCAAATGATACGTTTTGCACATTGTACTAACTTTGCGTTTTTACAGAACTCGAATTCACCAACTGCACATGACCAGTTCCACGGCGGTCTGAATTATGCAACGTGGGCTCAGCAAATGATATATATCCTTACAAACACAAGGAAAGTTCTGGGATTCGTAGAAATAAAAGGCAATAATGAGCATAACATCACGAACAATATTTTGTATTCTGTACATTCCCTTTGGTCTATCTGATGTATCTGAGTTTGACGAAGGGTTTCGGCCCGAAACGTTGCCTATTTCCTTCGCTCCATAGATGCTGCTGCACCCGCTGAGTTTCTCCAGCACTTTTGTCTACCTCTGAGTTTGAACTGTTTGTACCTATGCACGATCTATCCGATCTAAGTGGATCGGAAGCAAAACAAAGCATTTCACTATTCCTCGGTACATATCACACTGGTAAACCTTTGCCTAACCTTACCAATGCTAATTATCTGAGAAAAGTGATATTTATGATCAGAGCGGGAATGTTCGTAGAATGGTGGCGACTAAGATTGCCCATGTGAAACAGACGATATTGATATCTAAGATGTTTTTTTGATTCCTCGACCTGGGTAAAAGTGCATTTACCTTATCTATTTTCCTCAAGATTTTATACATAATCATTAGATCATTCCTCATCGTCTGGCACTCGAAGGAATAATGTCCGCACTTCTCATTATAACTCGACCCATTCAAGGGAAAAGTAGCGACCCCCTGCCATAACTAGTGACGGTGAGACCACATGTGGAGAATTGTGCAAGACTGGGTCGTGTGCCACAGAGTCACAGAGCAGAGAAGCAGGCCCAACAACGGCCTATGTCCATAGTATCCCATTACTAAATCCCATTTACTAGCACCTTGGTCAGCAGAGTATGATGCCTCCGTACTATTTAATTTAGGGAATACGCCACTTACAGTACCTTCGACTAGGTGCCGAGATAGAATTCAACATTTATCCCTCGGATGAACTGGTTGTCAAACGACCCACAATCGATTAGTGTAGATACGACATGTTGGCCGGCGTGGGCACGTTTAACACACTTAACACTCTATTACTCTAATTGATAAAATCCTTTAATCTGCAGTTTGGATCAATGCAAAGTTCATTTTTTACACGATATAATTCTACGAGGCTCTGACAGGATAGATGTTGAGAGAATTACACAACCCGTCTGTGAATATTTCCGTTTGGATCAATGTTTCAGAATAACATTTCACCATGGAGTGACTGAGTTAGGTGAAAAATACTCTGGAAAATACATCTGAGCCCACAGTCCCCTCTATCCCAGATAGTCGTGATGTTCGTTTGTTAAGCACAAACAAAGTTGGAGCGAATATATTTGTGGACATTAATGAAATGAAGACTAATTAATCTATACGTGGAAATTAAGGTCATCCGGTAATTGTAATATTGAATGTAGGAACAGACTCGAGTTTGGCATTGTGCATGAGGCCATGTTTAGCTGTGTCTGCTGGGGGAGGGGGTGGCGGTTATCTCCAAACTCTGGGAGCTCGGAATCACATCCTTCCTCTGCCACGGGATCCGTAACTTTCTGGCGAACATTGTTGAGCTTCCAGTTGCTTGGCGTTATTATCACCACCGATCACTCCTGCATCAGCCACATAGATGAGGGAGACAAGAAGGCAAACTCAACGTCCGGAGGAGACAGACAGAACTTCTACAAACCTCTACGGATGGACCCTAGAAAGAATACTGTCGCGAAGCATCGCAGCTTAGTTTGGGAAATGTTCAGCCCAAGACGGCTGGAAGTTGTAGAGATATTTGAGATGTGGCACAGTCCATCACACAGACCAGACCTCGCACAATTGACTCCATCTCTATCACGCTGCCTCGCAAAAGCAACAAACATAATAAAAGCCGTGTCCCAACACGGTCATTCATTTCCACCCCTTCTCCCGTCCAGTAGAAAGTACAAGCGCTCGAAAGCGCACAACTACACATAGGAATAGTTTCTTCACTTCCATTATCAGAGTATTGTTCCAAACATCCCTACACCTTGGTGGATATATGTCCATGGGACCTATCGGTTATCATGCTGCGAACTATGTTCTGCATTCTGTGTCTCCCCCTATGCTTTATCATGCGCCTCAATACACATGGCATTAATAAACCTAACCATGAAGCCTAAATCTTAATGCCCTTTGCAACTTAATTGTTTACACCTTCACAAACCAAGACTCATAGTTAATAGAAGCATTGCATCAATAATCTTTCTAGCTATGCACCCCGGCGCGGTTCAATACGAAGTTTTTCATCGGGTTCAATGATGGTTTTGTGCTTCTACAGATCTCCAGTCCTCCTAATGCAAAGGTGCAACTCCTAGGAGAACGGTAGACTGGAATTATGCAATGTGGCTTGAGCAACGATTCTTCATTGTTTCCAAATACCAGGACAAATAGGGGGTTCGGTGGAAATAAAGAACCACATTCAGCATGATATTCTGTATTACGAACTATATTGTACATTCTGCATCTTCCCAGTTACCCGGCTTTTGCACTTGTCTTTACATTGATTGCTTTTGTGTCTGGAATATTTGAACCAAGTGAACAGCATGCAAACAACTCTTTCCACTGCAGCTCGATACATGTGATAATAATAGATCTAACCTGAGCAAATGACACGTGAGGTAAGAAATAATTCTGATCAGAGCGGGAATGTTCGTACTATGACGCTGACTAAGATTGTAAACGAGACACAGACGGTGATGATATAACAGAGAAGGTGATGAATGGCTGTTAACCACAAATGGGTTGTTGGGGAAATGCGAAGAGGATGTGAAGTGTGGGGACGGGTGTAAGAACACAATATACATGCTGATAATGCACTGCGGACCGTAGTCATTCACCGGCATCTGAAATACAAGAGGAAGATGTGATATACGCAGATGACAGAAGACATCGACAGTGAAAGGGAAACTGTGTAATGCCGGAAGTGAATGATCTCATCCGAACTCCGATATTGATGAAACGCATACATCGTGGCATCATTTTTCAAAGTACAAGCAGGCAAACACCGGTGTTGCTCGTCGGCGACCTGAACATTATTACAGAATCAGTTCTTGCTCAACATTTATTGCTCAACAACTACCAATCTATGTCTTACTACCGATATTTCCTAACAGTCTTGCTACAGAACGCTTCTCAACTAACTCCTCAGACCGCTTGTTCCATAATCCCACCACCGTTGGATGTAAATTATTTCCTTCAGGTTCCTGTCAATACTGCTACTCTGACGGCGGGGAATCACGTCGATGCGACACCGGAGAAGGCACACAAACGAAAATAAAAATATATTTGTAATGTCTCCTGTTACTCGTGCAAAAATATGGTAAAAAGCTTATTGTCACGTTGCATCGTCGCTTGTTTTTGGACCAACTATGCCAAGACCGCGAGATATTGCAGAGAGTTGTAAATATAGCCCAGTCCATACAGAGCCCAGACCAATCATAGTCTTCATCTGCACTTCACGCTGCATAACATTATCCAAACTCCCAACAAAATCAAAGACTTGGCAAATCCCGGTCAGTTTTTTTTCTTTCCCCTACACATGACCGGCAAAAGGTAGAGATATTTGTAAGCGCACATTGGAAGAATTAGGAATTGTTCCATTTCCTACGTTATCGGGCATATGAACGGTCCATAGGCGAAGGCACTATTCATTCCCCTATATCCCATGATGGACATTGAATTTTGTCACACAGAGAGTGGTGCGGCTTACATCGTAATTGTTTACAACACCATAAATCCAGCGGGATCTCGTGGTTTATCGACGGACTACATCATCCTTCGCTCCACCTGCGCACCTCGGCACGGTTTAGTAACATGTTTTGTACATGAAGAAGGGGCTGTTGTGCTTTACCCGTACCCTATATCTAACTTTACTCAGAGAGGCTCAGACAACAAACAAAACAGCTCATATATCTGTGGCTAGTCAACTGAACAAGTCGATTTAATACAGGCCTCAGCGATGTACATCACGAAACTGTGTGCGGAAGGTCAAGCTACTTCAAAATCCCACAGTAACTGGAGGATTCTTATACCCTCATGACACAATGAGTATTTGTGGAGTTGAAATACAACATCATTTAATCCAATGGCTCTGTAACCTTTCATCTTTGCGTTTCCCCAAAGTTAACTTTAATCTTGGGTTTCTTGTTGTTTTAAATCTCCTTCCCATGTATCTAACGTAGATATCATAAATGTCCAGATTCTTCTTGACAAATGGAGTCCCCTCGTAAAGCAGATCGTTTTTGAACCTTTTGGAGACTGGCCTGCTAAGCAGAGTAACCAAAAGTAGCTGTAATGCAAGATTGCAACAGATATGAACCTACTGTGCAGTACAAGAGCAGGGTGGTTCTACTGCAGTTGTACAGGACATTGGTGAGGCCACACCTGGAGTATTGCGTACAGTTTTGGTCTCCTAATCTGCGGAAAGACATTCTTGCCATAGAGGGAGTACAGAAAAGGTTCACCAGACTGATTCGTGGGATGGCAGGACTTCCATATGAAGAAAAGACTGGATAGACTCAGCTTGTACTCGCTGCAATTTAGGAGATTGAGGGGGGATCTTATAGAGAATTACAACATTCTTAAGGGGTTGGACAGGCTAGATATTGGAAGATTGTTCCCGATGTTGGAGAACTCCAGAACAAGGGGTCACCGTTTAAGGATAAGGGGGAAGTATTTTAGGACCGAGATGAGAAGATCATTTTTCATACAGAGAGTGGTGAGTCTGGAATTCTCTGCCACAGAAGGTAGTTGAGGCCAGTTCATTGGCTATATTTAAGAGGAGTTAGATGTGGCCCTTGTGGCTAAAGGGATCAGGTGGTATGGAGAGAAGGCAGGTACATGATACTGAGTTGGATGATCAGCCATGATCATATTGAATGTCGGTGCAGGCTTGAAGGGCCGAATCGCCTACTCCTGCACCTATTTTCTATGATTCTATGATTCTATGATAATGTGGACAGGACTACAAAAGACTATCCTCCCCCTACTGATAAGGAAGCCTGTTTCTCAGCAGAATGCTTCAGCTTTAGCTATTTTAACTACATTCTATCTTAGCAACGCTCCAATCATGCTCCGCCGTACGTGAGCTGCAGGGTTTAAACAAACTATAACTTACTCATCTTCCTTTTGATTCTCAACGTTTCCGACAACAGTACACATTGTTTATTTGTGTTTTTGAAGAGCGTGAATTCTCCGATTGCACATATCGAGTTCCACAAAGAAAGGAATTATGCAATGCAGCTTGAGCAAATGTTATTCATCTTAAAAATATACGGACAATTTAAAGTTTGATTCAAACAAAGAATCATATTCAGGATGATATTCTATATCATGAACAATATTCTGCCTCTATTATTCCTGTTGCTCGATCCAATTACTTTGTTTGAACTCATTGTATCTATGTATTGTATGTCTGATCTGAGTGGATTGGAGGCAACACAGATGTTCACTGTGCCATGGTACATGTGACGGTAACTTTCCTTGCATAACCTAACCAAACCCAATGATCAGAGATAAGTATCAAATATGATCAGTGCCAGACTGATCGTACTATGATGGCGAATAAGATAGACACAGGCGGTTGTGATATCAAAGAGACCTGATGAAAGATTGTTAAGCACAAACAAACTGTTGGACAAATGCGAAGAGAAAGTGAAGACTGGGGCAAGAGGAGTAACACAGTAAAAGCTCTGGTGCTGTATTGCAGTCCGCAGTAATTGCCTATACAAGAGGAATCAGGAAAGAATCTACATATACAAGATGAATCAGGAAATACTCAGATGACTCAGAAGACATCGTGGAGAGAGGAGGGACATCACCACAGAGAGTGGTGGGTCTCTGGAACTCTCTGCCACAGTAGTGGAGGCCAGTTCATTGGCTATATTTAATAGGGAGTTAGATGTGGCCCTTGTGGCTATGGGGATCAGTGGGTATGGAGAGAAGGCAGGTCCGGGATACTGAGTTGGATGATCAGCCATGATCATATTGAATGGCGGTGCAGGCTCGAAGGGCTGAATGGCCTACTTCTGCACCTAATTTCTATGTTTCTATGTTTCTATAAATGGATGAAGCAAATGCACGATATGGTGTCGTTTCGCAAAATACAAAAATGCAAACACTGGTGTTGCACTGCACTCCGCATTAGAGTGCAAACTGGCGCATCGGGGCACCTGAACATTGCTGCAGAATAGCAAGATTAAATGAGAACTTACCCGTTTGAAGTTTGATCTTTATTTTATGAGGAGTTACGATGAGGGATTACGTGAAGACCCCGCCTGCACGCATGCGCGACATTCTTCAAAGCAGTGGTGTGAAATCACAGATACCAGAGTGACTAATATAGTAAGATAAGAGAGAACCTCCATACCAGTTGATCTTTATAATAGAGGGTTTTGGGAGCGGAGGGCACGTAATCCCTCATCGTAACTCCTCATAAAATAAAGATCAAACTTTAAACTGGTAAGTCCTCATTTAATCTTACTATTTTACTTCGGAGTCACGTGAGTGACTACGTGAAGATTTCAAAGCTCTGTGATTTCATGCCTGGAACGAGTCCATGCTTACACCCTGCCATGCTAGGAAAAAAGAGGATGAACGTAATTCAGTCATGACACCGTGCTGAAAAACAAAGAAAATGTATTTATTCATACCTAACAGTATGCTCCCACATTGGGTAATTTATTTTACAGAACTCAAATTTTCCCTGCAAACGTGTCAGGAACGTCTACGGGTTTATTATAAAAGCGTTGAAAAGTTTGTTCATTGCTCCAACCCGCTGTGGCAAGGATGTGGTCCAAAGGAACTTCCATCATCCTAGCTGCCGATGTAGATGCCGCCCTGGTGGAGTGAGATTTGAAAACATTAGTATCCACCCCCGCTGCATCTAATACCACCCTTAACCATCTGGATATGGTTTGCACTGTGACCTTATGGTGAGGGCGTTTATGGCTTACGAGTAAAGCTCTCTCCGTGCCCCTAAGAGTCTTGGTGACTTCTATATATTGTAAAATATGTGTCACAATGCAGAGCCGACTATCTGCAGGATAGGCCAGAAACTCTAATTTTTGGCCAGAGGATCCAGGTCGGTCTTGTTTCATTAACCCCTGTATTAGAACAGTTATCTTGCCACTTGTGATATACATGACGTCCATATTTAGCTTGTGTAAGGACTGGACCTTTGTGCTGTTACAAGTGCCATTATCATTACCATCTTGTATGTTAGTTTGTCCAGCGTGAGCCCCGATATGCGTGTCCATCCTCGCAACATAGTTAGTACTATGCCTATATCCCATGTATGGGTGTATCTGGGCCTGGGGGGATTAGAATTAAATATACCCCTCATAAGTTTAGGTACTAGTGGGTGTGATCCTATAGTCAGGTGATCACTCCCTCTGCCCAGATAATTAGAAAGGGCACTTCTTGCACAATTAATGGCACTGTAACTCAATCCTTCATCGAAATGAAGGATGGCCAGAAACTCCAGTACTTCAGTGATGGTGGCTGAGTCATATGTAGTGTTCGTCCCGGTGCAGAACTCTTCCCATTTTCTAACATATGTCAGGTACTGTTTCCTCGTGGACTCCCTGCACGACGCTGAGATGGCATTGATCGTCCTATCGGAGAGTCCGTATCCCAGGAATGGCCTGTTCAGAATCTGCAAATCAACAAGTTCATGCGGACATGGCACGGATGACTTTCCCCTGTCACGGGGTGTAGCAACAAACTCGGCCGTTTGTTGATCCGGATGCAGTGTTCTGAGGCCATCTTTTGTACTGCTGGGAACCTTGGTTGGGTAGGCCAGTCGGGAACAACCAAAATACCCGTTGCGGAGTCTTGTTTAATTTTTTGTAAGACCCGACTGATGAGGCAGAAGGGGGGAAATACATAGCAAAACAAACCCCCCAATACAGCGAGAAAGCGTCCATCGCTGCTGCCCCTGGGTCTGGTTCCCAAGCAACATATGTTGGAAGTTGGTGATTAAGTCTGGATGCAAAAAGGTCGATATCTGGTGTCCCATACCATTCTATAATATCTGTAAACACTTTCCGATCCAACATCCATTCAATGTTGTCGTTGAATTTACGTGATCTGGTGTCTGCCACGGTATTTAGCTTACCTGGTAGGTAAGTGGCTGAAATCCAAATCTCTCTTTCCAGACACCAGTGCCAGATATTATTAGCCAATTCATCACATGATATCGACTTTATTCCTCTCATATGATTAATATAGGCCACCACTGTGGTATTATCAATTTGTAACCGTACATGCAACTGGCGCATATCAGAGCAGTAGGCCCTCAGTCCATAAAATGCTCCCAGCATTTCTAAATAATTAATCCCTACTGCTTTAAACAGGGTTAATTCTTGTGTACTCCATCTGCCACCACAACTTGTGATGGTATTAGTTGCTCCCCAACCTTTAGCGCTGGTATCAGTTTGTAATGTAACCGAGGGGTTCATGATAGTGATGGGGTTAGAACAATGCTGAGCATTTTCTATCCATCATTTTAATTCCGATTTTGTTTTCCCTGGTAGTTCCATAGGCCTATCGAAATGGCCTGCATGATTTTTGAGAGCTGAAATTTTTGCTCTTTGCAGATTTTGTTAATGGAGAGGTCCAAATTGTGCTGCTGGGAACGCAGCCACTAATTTCCCAATCACTCTGGCTACTTGCCGAATACATGGTTCCCTGATGCCAGTGAGGCTATTGCATGCTACCACCAAGTCTGTTACTTTGTGTAGTGGCAAGGTGATAGACATTCGAACTGAGTCAACAGTGAAGCCCAAATAATCCATTATAGTGGAGGGTTCCAATTTTGATTTATCTGGATGTATGATAAATCCCAGCTTTTGAAAAAGATGTTTTGTGGCTGATACTGCCAATGTAGCCATTTCCAAATTCTCACCTACAATGAGAGTATCATCAAGGTAAGCCATGACGCTATGGTTATGTTCTCTTAAGTATGCTAAAGCTGGTTTTAATAATTTAGTAAACAGCCGTGGTGCTGATGATAACCCATTGGGTAAGGCCTTATACTGCCATAGCTGTCCCATCCAGACAAATTTCAGGTATTTACGATGATCCTTGTGTATTGGTACTGAATAGTACGCATCTTTAAGATCGATGCAAGCCATGTAGTACCTATAAGAAATCAACTGTGTGGCTGTGACAAACGTGTCCATTTTGAAATGGGTATACTGAATGTAATTATTTAGTTCGGTCAAATCTATAATGATGCGGCAACCGCCATCTTTTTTGTTTTTTGTAAATATATTAGATACGAACTCTTGAGATTCTCTGATTGTCTTCTCAATTACCCCTTTATTGATTAATCTCAACAGTTCAGCATGGCCTGTTGTTCTCTCTTTTTGTGAAAGTATGAACTTCCGGCTAGGCATATGCTGAACTGGGATGGGGAGTTCGTTCACAAATTCAAGTTTGTAACCCTGAATACTTCCGAGTATGTAAGTATCAGATGTAAAAGTGCTCCACACGTGATGAAACAAGTGCAACCATCCACCAATTTTTGATGCACCGAAACATGCAATGTTTTTGAGACAACCAGACCCACCTACCTCCATGGTTACCGCCGGTGTTGTGTGTGTTGTCTTTGCCCTTGTTTCTTCTGATGTTGTGTAGCTTCGTTGTGGGGGTGGCGCATTTTCCAAGAAGGCCGGGCTGGGCCATGGCTTAAAAAAGACCGCTGTGCAGGTGGACCGGCCCTCGAGCTTTCACCACCAGGTGTTCTTTCATTGTACCGATGTCTGGTGGTTGTGTAGGGGTGCTGCCGCTGTTGATAGTGAGGTTTAGAGGTGTTTGGCACCTTGATCAGGCCTATGGCCATGGCCCTCTTCATCTAATTCTTTCAGCTGCTTCGAAAGGTTGTCCCCAAACAGCAAATTTGGCGGCTGAGCACTACTGGTCCTGCATTATCCCGCAAACTTGGGATTAAGTGCTGGCTTAATGATGCTCTTCCTATAGTTGTTGATTTCAAACTGAGTATTACACAGTAATACTAGAGCAATCTTGTAGCTCTTCTGGCAACTCCACCTCATCAGCTGTTCTAGTCACTGCTGTGATCCCTGCAGCCAGCAGTTTGAGGATCCTCTGGAGCTTCACCTCCTGGCTTCTTATAGATGGGCTCATGTTGCCCCAGATGGGGTTGTTGACTGCTGGAACATTAAGAGAATTGCAATTCTCTGGAGCAAGGTATTTTTCAGCCGTGGAGTTAATGGCTTGCTCCTGCAGCTGGTTTGTAGCCATGTAATTTATGCTGGCTGCCAGCTTTGGATGTATGGGCAGTCCTTTCTGTGTTGGCATAGCATGTTTGTTTGCCATGCCCAGTAGTTCTTCTGGCACCCCTGACACAGATGATTGTTCAGCCATTGCCCCTTCTTCAGGGTCAGCCCAGCTCTGACCCCTAATGCTCCCCTGCGAAGAGGGTGAGACATTTGGCAGTTCTTGCAAGGATGCTGCCGTGGGACTGCGAAGAGACCCACCGTGACTCTGCCCCTGCATAAGCAGGTCACGCTGGAGCAACTGCTCCACCATCCGCTCCAAGCGGGAAAGACGCCCACCGTCGCTATCCGCGAACGGGGTGTCTTCAGGTCCGGACCCAGCTGAGTCAACGACCCTGTCCGACTTCCGGGTGGCTTTGCCGCCGGTCCGCGGCACACCTGCGGTCTGTAGCGGCGAGAAGTCGTGAACTGCTGGTAGCACCTGCAGCTCTGGAGAAACGGCACGCTGCTGGCTGCTTTCCACAGCAGCTGTTTTTGCCGCTCCTCTCCTGGACTTGCGCGACTCCATGGTGTTTCCTGAAACACAAAAACACGCGCAGTCGCCACGCTCACCAGAATGGTAAGACTTACCTCATAAGTTTTTTTTTACGTTACGCTGGAGGAGCGACGCTCCTCCCGACTGTCGCTTCCGCAATGCGTTCGACGATATGTCGCGCATGCGTGCAGGCGGGGTCTTCACGTAGTCACTCACGTGACTCCGAAGTAAAATCAGTCCTGCCGAACATTTATTGCTCAACACAAGCAACGAAAGATGGTCACCTATTTACCTCTTGCTACTGTCGAGATTGCGGCTAGATTTACAAACGTAGTGACTAGAAATGCGAGAGTTGACTCAACTTATCACAACGAAAGATCTGATAGCTCGTTCCGTACATGCATCGCCGTCTGAGTATAGTCTTACCGTCAAGTACCCTGTAAATCTTGCTCTTCTCACCATATATCTATGATCTCTGGCTGTTGATTCCCAATTCTGTAGAAAAGACTGTGCGTTATCTCGACCTATTCCCCGTATATACCTTTATAAGCAACATTCAGCTTGCTGTGCTCCAAGGAATAAAGTCCTCATCCCTACCAAGAGCTGGGCCCATACAAGGAGAGTGTAGCGAAGTCCTGCTCTAACGACTGACGGTGACACCACAAATGGAGAAACGTGTATACACTGGTCCGAGAGTCATAGATTCACACAGCAGAGAAACAGGCCAAACAACCATCTACATCCAGGTTATCCATTTACTAATTCCCAAATTACTAGCTTTTGATCAGCAGAATATTTTGCCCTGACACTATATTTTTCAAGGAAGGAGGTCCTTAACTACACTACGATGCAGAATCTGAAGTTGAGATTTATCCCACGGATGAAGGAACTGCCAAAGGGGCAACAATTGATCAGATCATCTACGCTGCGCAGTTTGGAAGAACGACGTGAATATATTAGCACTTTAAATGCCGGACTCTGGGGAGGGTTTTTGAACAGGATAGATATTAAAAGCATTGCAAAAATCGATAGGTGGGTGATGACGATAGGATACAAGTTTCAGAGCAGATGTTTACCATGGAGTGAATTGAGATCAGAAGCAATTTATGCTCGCAAATACCTCTGATCCTCCAGTACAATGTACCCCCAACAATTAGTGGTGATAACTCATTCCGTTCATATAGGTCTGGAGCATAGTGTGTTTGTAGACAATGGGCTAATGACAGCTAACGTGACCACATGTGGATTAATATGAGTCCTACGTCAACTCCTGTTTATATTGAATATAGGAACAAGCCTCGCACTTTAAATTATGCGTTCAGCAGTGTGGTGCCTTTATGTGATAGGGGATGGAGTGGCTATTATCTCTATACGCCAGGACCGAGGTATCTTTCTTCGCCTGGACTACTGAATCTTCGATTTTGTCACCAACAATCCTCAGTCAGTGAGGAGAGGTGACACCTCCTACAAAATAACACCGGAGCCTGCAATAATTCTTTTTCAGTCCAGTACAACACCTCGTTTTACTTCGAGTACAGGCCGAAAATTGTATCAATGGTACAATAGACAATAGACAATTGATAACTGGTGCAGGAGTGGGGCCATTCGGTCCTTAGAACCAGCACCGCCATTCACTGTGATCATGGCTGACCATCCACAATCAGTACACCGTCCCTGCTTTTTTTCCCCACATCCCCTGACACCCGCTATCTTTAAAAAGCCCTATCGCTAGCTCTCTCTTGAAAGTATCCAGAGAACCGGAGGCAGATAATTCCACACTCACAACTCTCTGGGTGGGAAAAGTGTTTCCTCATCTTCGTTCTAAATGGCTTACCCCTTAATCTTAAACTGTGCCCCCTGGGTTCTGGACTCCCCAACATTGGGAACATGTTTTGCTGCTTCATGCTTGTCCAAACATTTAATAATCTAGTATGTTTCAATAAGATCCTCGCTCATCCTTCTAAATTCCAGAGTGTACTAGCCCAGCTGCTCCATTCTCTGATCCTAAGGCAGTCACGCCATCCCGGGAATTAACCCGGTGACCCTACGCTGCACTCCCTCATTAGCAAGAATGTCCTTCCTCAAATTAGGGAACAAAACTGCACACAATACTCCAGGTGTGGTCTCACTAGGGCCCTGTACAACTGCGACATTGGAATTGCGACAACTGCGAATACGGAATTGAAAATGGCTGAGAGCATGTTTCATGGCGTTACTCTTACCAAATATCTGTCGTGGGGCAATCACATTGATGCGACATCCAGAAAGGTTCACCAACGCCTCTACTTCAGGTGGAGTCTGAGGAAACGCGGCATGTCTCTAGTAACTTTACAAGCTTATCCGGATGTACCGTAGAAAGCATAATGTCGGGTTGGACCATATTTTAGATTGTGTACAGATCTGCCTAGACCGAGAGAAATAGCAGACAGTTATAAGTGTAGGCCTATAAGTGTAGGCCAATCCATGACACGGACCAGACTTCCCGCCATTGACTCCATCTACACATCAAGCTGCCGCCGAAAGAAAACACCCAACGTAATCAAAGATTTGTTGAGACCCGGTCAGTTTTTCTATCCCCTACCCACGTCCTGCAGAAGGAACAGAAGCTTGAGAGCGAGCACCAACGGATTAAGCATTAGCTTATTGTCTCCATTATGAGGCTTCTGAACGGTCCCCCCGTCGGCTAGTGTACAGTTCAATTCGCTTCTACCGCATTGCAGATATTGGAAATTGTCTAAGTAACCGTTGCACGAAAATACACACCAATGCTGCCAACTATATTCTCCACTCTGCATCTTCCACGTTGCTCCATCTACTTTCGTAGATTCATCGAATCCTACAACATGGTAATGGGGCTTTCCATGTGTATGTGTGTGTGTATGGGGGGTTACACGTAATGTCTCCAGGTGAAAGGGCTTGACGAAAGTGAAGACTGGGGTAAGAGGAATAACACAGTAAAAGCTCTGCTGCTGTATTGCAGTCCGCAGTAATTGCCGGGCATCTACATATACAAGAGGAATCAGGAAATACTCAGATGACAGAAGACATCGTGGAGAGAGGAAGGACATCTAATGCTATAAATGGATGATCTGATCAAATCCCCGATGCTGATGAAGCAAATGCATGATATGGTGTCGTTTAGAAAAATTCAAGAATGCAAACACTGGTGTTGCACCGCACTCCGCATTAGAGTGCAAACTGGCGCATTGGGCGCCTGAGCATTGCTGCAACATCAGTTGCTGCCGGACATTTATTGCTCACCACAAGCACTGAAAGATGGCCACCTATTTACCTCATGTTACTGTCCAGATGGCGGCTAGATTTCCAAACGTAGTGACTAGAAATGCCAGCATCGACTCAACATATTTCAACGACCGCCTCTGATAGCTCGTTCCGTACATGCATCGCCGTCTGAGTATAGTCTTCCCGTCAGGTTCCTTGTAAATCTTGCTCCTCCCACCATGTACCCTGACCTCTGGTTTTTGATTCCCCATTCAGTAGAAAAGTTTGTGCATTCTCTCGACCTATTCCCCTTTATCAGCAACATTCAGCTTCCTGTGCTCCATGGAATAAAGTCCTCATCCCTACCAAGAGCTCGGCCCAAACAAGGGTAGTGTAGCGAAGTCCTGCTCTAACGACCGACGGTGGTACGACAAATGGAGAAACGTGTATACACTGGTCCGAGAGTCATAGATTCAGACATCAGAGAAACAGGCCAAACGACTATCTACGACTATCCATTTACTAATTCCCATTTACTAGCTTTTGATCAGCAGAATATTATGCCCTGACACTATATCTTTCAAGGAAGGCGGTCCTTACCTGCAATACGATGCAGAATCTGAAGTTGAGATTTGTCCCACGGATGAAGGAAATGCCAAAGGGGCAAACATTGTTCAGATCATCGACGCTGTGCAGTTTGGAACACTGTATATTAACACTGTAAATGTAGGATTCTGCGAGGGCTTGACAGGATAGATATTGAAGGCATTACACCATCGATAGATGGGTGATGACGATAGGATACACGTTTCAGAGCAGATGTTTACCATGGAGTGAATTGCGATGAGAAGCAATTTATGCTCGCAAATATATCTGAACCTACAGTTCCATGTCACCCAAAATCTGTGACGATAAATCATAGGGCTGGAGTAAATGTGTTTGTAGACAATGGGCTAATGACGGCTAATGTAACCATCTATGGATTAATATGAGTCCTACATCAGCTCCTGTTTAATATTGGAAATAGGAACAGCCTCGTTCTTTAAATTATGCGTTCAGCAGTGGAGGTGCCCAAACGCCGGGACTGAGGTATCTTCTCCGCCTCGACCACTGAATCCTCGATTTTGTAACCAACAATCTTCAGTCACTGACGAGAGGTGACACCTCCTCCAAAATAACACCGGAGCCCTGCCATAATTAATTTTCAGTCCAGTACCACACCGCGTTTACCACGAGTACAGGCCGAAATTTGTATCAATGGTACTATAGACAATAGACAATAGACAACTGGTGCAGGAGTGGGCCATTCGGTCCTTCGAACCAGCATCGCCATTCACTGTGATCATGACTGACCATCCACTAGCAGTACACCGTCCTTGCTTTTTTCGCACATCCCCTGACCGCTATCTTTAAAAACCCTATCTAGCTCTCACTTGAAAGTGTCCAGAGAATCGGAGGCAGATAATTCTACACTCACAACTCTCTGGGTGGAAAAGTGCTTCCTCATCTTCGTTCTAAATGGCTTACCATCCATTAGCAGTACACCGTCCTTGCTTTTTTCGCACATCCCCTGACCGCTATCTTTAAAAACCCTATCTAGCTCTCACTTGAAAGTGTCCAGAGAATCGGAGGCAGATAATTCTACACTCACAACTCTCTGGGTGGAAAAGTGCTTCCTCATCTTCGTTCTAAATGGCTTACCCCATATTCGTAAACTGTGGCCCCTGGTTCTAGACTCCCCCAACAGTGGGAACATGTTTCCTGCCTCAAGCTTGTCCAAAACATTTAATAATCCTTATATGTTTCAATAAAGGTTCTTGTCTCGTCCTTTTAAATTCCACAGTATACTTAGCCCAGCCGCTCCAATCTCTCATCGTATGACAGTCCCGCCATCCCGGGAATTAATCTGGTGATCCTACGCTGCACTCTCTCAATAGCAAGAATGTCGTTCCTCAAATTAGGGAACAAAACTGCACACAATACTGCAGGTGTGGTGTCACTAGGGCCCTGTACAACGGCGACATTGACATTGCGACAACTGCGACTACAGAATTGAAAATGGCTGAGAGCATGTTGCATGGCGTTACTTTTGCCAAATATCAGTCGCGGGGCAATCACATTGATGCGACATCCAGAAAGGTTCACTAACGTTTCCTCAGACTCTACTTCAGGTAGAGTCTGATGAAACGCGGCATGTCTCTAGTGACTTTACAAGCTTATCCAGATGTACCGTAGAAAGCATAATGTCGGGTCGGACCATATTTTAGATTGTGTGCAGATCTGCCTTGACCGAGAGAAATAGCAGACAGTTATAAGTGTAGGCCTATAAGTGTAGGCCAATCCATGACACGGACCAGACTTCCCGCCATTGACTCCATCTACACATCAAGCTGCCGCGAAAGACTCACACCCAACGTAATCAAAAGACCCTGTTCAGACGCCGTCAGTTTTTTCTATCCCCTACCTCACGTCCTGCAGAAGAACAGAAGCATGAGAAGCGAGCACCACGGATTAAGCATTGGCTTATTGTCTCCATTATGAGGCCTTCTGAACGTCCCCCCGTCGGCTTAGTGTACAGTTCAATTTCGCTTCTACCGCATTGCGGGATATTGGAAATTGTCTAAGTAACCGTTGCACGAAAATACACACCAATGCTGCCAACTATATTCTCCACTCTGCATCTTCCACGTTGCTCCATCTACTTTTCATAGATACAATCGAATCCAACATCACATGGTAATGGGGCTTTCTTACCCACTTGCACATTGCCGGGGGACCAATGCGCTCCCATCTACACTAATCACTCCTACCCACCTTTCGCCCACATTACTCACAAAACCATTCCTCTCCAAGACAGAATCAGATTTTTCAACAGTCCTTTGAAATATGCCCTAATTTGTGCGGCAACTACTTAATGTCAACGTATTCTCCATGCACATCCGTAATACCCACAATCCCTACGGGCCTCGAGGCACATCAGTCGGCATCGGCCGAACTGGGTTGAAGGATCTTCCCTAACTGGTGACTACATGACTATAGTTAGAAGACGAGAGCACAAATGAGGGTTCTCAGATCTATACTTCTTCGTGGAGTCATCATTGTTTATCAACAAAGTGCAATGTGCGCAATGTGCAAAACCAATCGAACAGTATCCAGGCAATAAGTGAGGGATCGGGCAGAAAGCCGATACGATGAAAATAAGCCATCGCCGCTGTGATAAGCACTTTCAAAACCATCTGTACCTTCCTGGCAGATCACAGCACAAGGCAAGAGAACGGACATGTTTTCCGAAGATGCGTGAAGTGAGATGGAGACAATGGTGGGACGTCTGTGTGCATGAAGGATTGGGCTACATTAACAATTCTCTCCAAAAGCTGCCCTTATTGGTCAGATCTGTACCAAAACCAAATGTAATCCAACCCGAACATATGATATCTATGCTCCAGTCCTCTTTGAAGTTTTATAATACTCACTGCGGACAAAACCATTTTCCCAGCCTGCGATGAAGTAGAGGCGAAGGTGTGCCTTCGTGGGTACGTAGCAACTGTTCAAAGTGGGTCATGGCTCACAGACTTGGTCCCCAGCAAAAAAATACTGGGACTAGTCAGCCCTACAGGTGAGTTGGGGATAATAAGGATTATCCTATAAATAAAAAGTATTATTTAATTGTGTTTTTTTCTTGAGTAAAAAATAAAGGAAATTAACAATTTATAGTTTATATGGATACTTTTCTGACAAAGTTAATTATTGATTAAGCACAGGATTGCTATGAATTATATTTTTCACGAGGTCAGCCTGTTTCACTAAATGTTGATTTAGTGAGCTCACACAACTAGCAATAGCGCGGCCTAATGGACCAGGCTGTGCCAGCATCGCCTGACAGGGCTGTGTGCCAGAGAGAGAGAAGGGGAGGGAAAGAGGGGAAGAGAAAGAGAGGCAGAGAGGGGGAGAGTGTAGGGAGGGAGGGGGAGGGAGGGAGAGAGAAGGAGGGAGAGAGAGGAGGGGGAGCGAGGAGGGAATAGAGGGGAGAGATAGAGGGGATAGAGGGAGATGGTGACACAGAGTAGGGAGAAAGATAGGGAGAAAGAGAGAGGAGGGGGAGAGAAAGGGGGGAGAGAGAAGATAAAGGTGAGAGATAGAGAGGGGAAGTAAGGGTGAGATGTTGGAGAGAGTATAGAAGGGAGAGAGAGCGGAGAGAGAGGAGAGGGAGATAAGAGAGAGAGAGAGAGAGATCAGAGAGGGTAAAACAGAAACATATAAAATAGTGCAGGAGTATGCCATTCTGCCCAACGAGCCAGCCACAAGCAAAACCCCGCCCCCCCACAAAAAAAATTCAATATTATCACTGCAGAACATCCAACTCAGTATCCCGATACCTGCCTTCTCACCATAACCCCCTGAACCCATCAGGCACAACGTTGCCCACATCTAACACCCTCTTAAATAAACCCCATTAACGGCCTCCACCTACCTTCTGTGGCAGAGAATTCCACAGACTCACCACTCCTCAGTGTAAAAATGATTTTACCTCATCTCTGACCAAAGCAATTCCCCCCTTATCCTTAGACGTGAACCCCTTGTCCTGGACCTCCCCAACATTCGGAAACAATCTTTATGCATCCAGCCTGTCAACCCTTAAGAATGTTGTAAAGTTTCTATAAATCCTCCCCCTCAGTCTTCTAAATGCTAGCGAGTACAAGCAAGAGTCTATCCAGTCTTTCATCTGATGAAAGGTCCTGACATCCCAAGTATCAGTCGTGGGTGAAACCTTCTCTGTACCCCCTCTCCCCGCCTCTAGAGGGAGAGTGGGGGGGGGAAGAGGGAGAGAGAAGGGAAGGAGGGGGATGGAGGGGGGGGGGTGAGAGGAGGAAGGGGTGGAGAGAGGGGGGGGGGGAGAGAGGGGGAGGAGAGATAGAGGAGACGGGTGAGGGGGAGAGAGGGATGGGTGGAGAGAGAGAGGGGGGCAGGAGAGAGAGATGGTGAGCAAGTGGATGGAGTGCGAGAGGGGAGGGGAATAGAGCGGGAGGGAGAGAGGAGAGGGGGGGAGTGAAGCGGGGAGAGGGAGGGAGTGGGGAGAGATATTGGGAGGAGAGAGAGGGGAGAAAGAGAGAGGGGAGATGGGTGTGAGAGAGAGAGAGAGGGAGGAGAGGAGAGGGGGAGGAGAGAGAGAGGGTGAGAGAGGATGAGGGAGAGAGAGAGGGAGAGAGAGTAGGGGAGAAGTGAGGGGGGAGAGCGAGTATGAGCGAGCGGAGGAGAGTGTGAGGTGGAGAGAGAGGGGTCGGAGAGAGAGTGGAGAGAGAGATGGTAGAGGAACAGGTGGGAGATAGTGGGGAGAGATAGAGGGGAGTGATCGGGAGGGAGGTGAGAGAGAGAGGGGAGAGAGGTGAAGAGATGGGTGAGAGAGAGAGAGATTGAGGGGACGAGGGGAGTGTTTCGAGAGTTAGAGAAAGTGAGGAGGGAGTGAAACATTGGAAATATAGAAAATAGGGGCAGAGTTAGGCCATCGGCCCTTCGACAGCCTGCACCGCCATTCATATGAGCATGGCTTCTGATTATCCACCTCTGGTACTCTCCGCTACCTGCCTTCTCTCCTCTAATACCCCATGATCCCACCTCAGCACCAAGGGCCACATCTAACTCCTCTTAATATAGCTCAATGAACTGGCTCCCTAAAAAACATTCTGTGGCAGAGAATTCCAGAGAATCACCACTCTACTGTGTGAAAAATGTTATCTAGTCTCGCGTCCGTAAAGGAATTCCCCCTTATCCTTAGACTTGTGACCCTTGTTCTGACTTCCCGAACATCGGGAAACAATTCTTCCCTGCATCTAGCCTATCTAATCCCCTTAAGGTATTTTGTAAGTTTCTAATTAAGATCCCCCTTCAGTCTTCTAAATTGACTAGCGAGTACAAATGTCTATCCAGTCTCTCTCATTTGAAGCTACGACATCCCAGGATTCAGTCTGCGTGAACTTCGTACCCCTCTCCCTCTCATCCTCTTCCATCCCTCTTCTCTCTATCTTCCTCTAGAGAGAGAGGGGGGAGAGAGAAGAGAGAGCGGCGAGGGAGAGGGAGGAGGGGGAGAGAGATGGAGGGAGGGAGAGAGAGAGGGGAGGAGAGAGATGAGAGGAGGCAGGGAGGGGGAGAAGGGTGGGGAAGAGGGAAGTGGGGGAGAGAGGTGGCGAGAGAGAGATGAGGGAGCGTGTTGGCATTGGTGATATGATGCGCGAGTGAGTGAAGGGGGAGAGAGGAGGGAGGGAGAGAGGGAGTGGAAGAGAGGGGTGGAGAGAGCGGGGTGAGAGCGGGGGGAGAGAGGCGGGGGAGTGAGGGGAGCGAGGGGGAGGAAGGGGAGAAGATGGAGAGAGAGAATGGGGAAAGACAGAATAGGAAGCGAGAGGGTGAGATAGGGGTTGAGTAGGTGGTGATGAGAGAGGGGCAGGAAAGACAGAGGAGACAGAGAGAGAGACAGAAGAGAATGTGAGAGAGAGAAACAATAGAGGGACGAGGGAGAGAGAGAGACAGAAGAGAAAGAGGGAGGAGCGAAGGAGAACGCGAGAGACTTGTGAGAGGGAGGGGAGAGTTACACTGAGAGAGTAGGAGGAGAGTAGAAGATGAGAGGACAGAGAGAGAGTGAACGGGAGAGAGTTAGTGTGAGAGAGGGGAGGAGAGGAAAGGAGGAGGGATAATCTGAGAAGGGCATAAGGGAGGGAAGAGAGAAGAGGGGGGAGAGAGAGAGAGGAAGAGAGGGTGGACGGGAGTGTTGGAGAGAGTTTGGGGGAGAGAGAGGGGGGAGAGAGAGAAGAAAGGTTAGTGAGAGAGATAAGGGGCGAGGAGAAAGACGGGTTGCAGGGGAGGAGAGAGAGTGAAGAGGGGAAGAGAGTGAGGGGAGAAGATGAGGGAAAGAGTAGAAGAGAGAGGGAGAGGAGAGGAAGGAGGGTGTGAGAGAGAGGGAGAGAGAGAGGGAGGAGAGAGGGCGAGAGAGAGAGCCGGGAGAGAGAGATGGGAGAGAGAGAGGGAGAGAGAGGTGAGCGGGATGACGAGAGCGGGGAGACAGGTGGGGAGATGAGAGGGTTGTGACGGGAGGAGAGAGAGAGGGTGCGGAGGGGAGAGTTGGGTGAGAGATTGAGGGGAGGTAGGAGTAGAGTTAGTGAGAGGGTAGAGGAGGGTGAAACATAGAAACATAGGAGAAATAGGTGCAGGAGCAGGCATTCGGCCCTTCAAGGCCTGCACTGCCATTCTGATATGATCATGGGCTGATCATCAACTCAGTATCCTTGTAACGCCTTCTCTGTCATACCCCCTGATCCCTTTAGACAAGGCCACATCTAACATCTAACAGAAGAAACTTCAGGAGACTCACCACTCTCTGTCGTGAAAAATGTTTTGCCATCTCGGTACCTAAAGAAATTCCCCCTTATCCGTCAGATGTGCCCCCTTGTCCTGGACCTCCCCACATCGGGAACAATCTTCTGCATCTGTAGCACTGGCATCCCTTAAGCGAGATTTTGCATTGTGTCTATAAGATCCCCCGCTCCAGTCTTCTAAATTCTTGCGAGTGTGTCAAGCCAATGTCTATCCAGTCTTTCCTCATATGAATATGTCCTGACATCCCAGGAATCAGCTCTGAGTGAACCTTGTTCTGTACCCCCCCTTCTACCCTCTCCCTTGGAGGATCGAGAGGGTGAGATGGAGGAAGGAGAGAGAGGGGAGAGAGAGAGATGTGGGTATGCAGGGAGTGTGGTGGGAGGGGGAGAGAGGGAGGATGGTAGGGGAGTTAGAGGGAGAGAGAGAGGGAGGAGAGGGGGAGAGTCGGGATGGAGGGATGAGAGAAAAGGGGAGAGAGAGCGAGAGGGAGCGAAGCAGAGATGGTGCTAGTAAGTTGGGCCCCCCCGGATGTGACATCGAGAGAAGAGCGCCGGAGGGAGCGAGAGAGAGGGGGGAGAGAGGAGGAGCGAGTGGGGGAGAGAGAATGGAGAGGGAGGGAGGGAGAGTGAGGGAGAGGAGGGGGAAAGAGAGAGGGAGAGGGGGAGAGAGGGTGAGAGTGGAGAGAGAGAGAGAGAGGTGGAGAGAGAGGACCCCCGGCACCGATGACGAAAGGTTTATGATGGGAGGGAGAGACGAGAGAGAGAGAGAGATAGAAACGAGGAGAACCGAGAGGGAGAGAGAGAACAAGAGAGAGGGAAGAGGGCGGAGAGCAGATGAGAGAAAGAGAGAGAAAGGAAATAAATGTTAGAGAGAAGGAGAACGAGAGAGATAATGAGAACCAGAGGACAAGGTGACGAGGGAGAGAGAGGTACAGAGAGGAGCGAGAGAGAGAGAGATAGAAAGAGAGAGGGACAGAGGAGAGAGTGAAGTGAGATAGAGGGGAGAGGGAAGAGAATGGGGGCCAATAAGAGAAGGGGAGAGAGAGAGGGGTGGGTGGGAGAGTGAGGGGGGTGGAGACGAGAGGGAGAGAGCGGGTGAGAGGTGCAGACGAGAGGGAGGAGAGCAAAGCGGTCGAGAGAAGGAGGAGCAAGGGGGCGGAGCAAGAGGGGAAGCAGAACGAAGCCCCTGCGTCTGTGACAGAGACGAGTGAAGGGGGAGAGAAAGAGGGAGGGCGGGAGGGAGGAGAGTAAGGAGGGGAGAGAGGGTAGGGAGAGAGAGAGGAGGGAGAGAGAGGAGGGAGTGTGGGGAGGAGAGGGGGAGAGAGGGGGGGAGAGGAAGAGGGGGATAGAGGAGAGGGGGACATAGAGTGAGGGAGAGGAAAGAGAGGGAGGAGAGAGGGGTGGGAGAGGGTGAAAGAGAGCGAGAGGGGCGAGAGAGGAGCAGTAAAGAGAGGGGGGGGAAGAAAGGGTTGGTGAGAGAAGACCGGGATAGAGACGGGAGGGAGAGAGAGAGATGGAGAGAGAGGGGAGGGGGAGGAGTGAGGGGTATAGAGAGAGAGGGAGCGAGAGACGAAGGGGGAGAGGGAGAGGGGAGGACAGAGGGCGAAGAGGAGAGATGGGATAGAGAAGGGGGAGAGAGAGACTGAGAGAGACGGGAAGAGAGAGAAGGAAGAGAGAGAGGGAGAAAAGAGAGGAGGGAAGAGTGGGGGAGAGGAGAGGGGGAGATGGAGAGAGAGTGACAGAGAGAGAGGAGAGTGAGAGGGTGACAGAGGGGGAAAGAGACCGATAGGGCTGATAGAGAGGAGGATAGCGAGGGGAGCGAGAGAGAAAGCGGATGGAGAGAGAGGAGGGGGAGAGGAGAGGGGGAGAGAGATAGGGAGGAGAGAAAGAGGGAGAAGGAGACGGTTGAGGGGGAAGAGCGTTGGAGAGAGTGGGGGAAAGAGAGAAAAACGGAGAGAGTGG
>JAVHYY010001119.1:0-84009 GCA_035221665.1 Okamejei kenojei | reverse complement strand
CATAGAGAGATATGTATTCAACATGAAAAGATGCGGATGAACTGCTTGTATGAAGGTCTGCTAACCTGGCTCTCTTCTTCGCCGAGGTGAATTCCGTTATCTCCCAATTCTACACAACGCTCGGGACAAAGTGTTGGCAGCGTTCAGGAAAGAATTCAACATACCAAAAAGAGCCAGGACGGTGGACACGACTATCATTCCCTGAGGTTTGATGGGCTCATCCAGATACTGAATCCGCTTCCATGAGGAGATCTCAACCCACCTTCTGGCAATTAGTGAACCATTGAACGATACTTCCCCGGACTGGAACACCGCTCCTCGTGATGAGTGCAACATCCCACCCTTTTCCGTGAAGACGTGCCAACAGCGATACTGACATGCTGCATAGGTTGAATTTGACGTAATTCTGAAGATTCGCACTCAAGAGAAACTTCATGAACAAAGTCTTGGCCCCGTTTTGGCTGAAAGTGAAGGATCTGTCCTGTTTCTTTTTGAAGAGGGCCCTGCCTATTGGTCCAGTCCTCCTCCCAACCTATTGGTGTGAATCTGGATTCTCAACCATGGTAATGCTGAAAACGAAGGCAACCATAGGCTTGCGATCGATGCCGACATGAGGTGGTTTGCCTGTCGAGCATTCGCCTCGTTTGATTGCTGATTGGCTGTGAAGCTATTTCAGCCATCCATTGACCTGAGTATTGCGATATTTTTTAATAAATCGGGCTGGTCTTTTTCCAATTTTTTTTTGGGGGTCACGTACTGACCAAGAATGGTCGAATGGGGTCGTGGACCAAGAAGGATTAAGAATCACTGAAGCGAGATAGAGTGTTATACGGGCAATCTATATCTCTTTCCTTCTCCCTCCTGAGGTCCCCACCTGCTTAAAAAAACTACTATTAGTTCCGATACCGATAAAAGCACGACTCGTAGCCTCAAAGGCTAGTGCATTGACCATTTAACATCCACCAACTGATGACATAATTTCGAGAGGCTGATTAGAACGCATTAAATCCATCTTACCACTACCATTCATCCAATGCAGTTCGCACGAACCGCCGACAACGATCTAGAGAGCTGATTGCCATCTCCCTGACAACTACACCTGGATAAAGAGAACTCCACACGCCAGGCATCTAGTGCTCTACTTTTCATACAATTTATCCATCACAGACCACATCTCAACACTCAACACTCAATGATGCGTAATAGCGTGGTTGAAACAAATCATTCAGTTTGGTAAACGACCGTACTGGGACTCAAACCTGCAATCTTCTGATATCACTCTCATCCAGCACCGAAGTCAGACGCCTTATCCATTAGGCCCCCTCGGAGCCTTCCCATGAAAGATCAATTTATAGATCCCAAGGAAAGCAATGGAATATATTTGTGCGGCGGTGTTTGTGGCAGAGACACGAGAAGGAAAGAAGTAACATCTCAGATTGTGTAGGAATGGCAGGGTACACAAAAGCTGGAGAAACTCAGCTGGTCAGCAAGCATCTAAGGAGCGAAGGAGATAGGCGACTTTGGTCGAGACCTTCTTCAACTGGTCAGGGAATCAGGTAAAAGGATAGATAGTAGACGGTTGAATTGGAGAGATAAAGGAACATGAATGAAAAGAAGATATGCAAAAAAAGTATCGATGATAAGGGAACAAGCCAATTCATTGTGTCAAGCTGTTGTACGTGTGAAAATGAGGAATCAGTGCGACTAGGGTGGTGGTGAGGGAGATAGAGAGAGAATGCAGGGCCCTTGGGCTGAGGGAGAGGGGGAAGGGGAGGAGACAACAAGGGTTTAACAAATTGAGAAAATTCAATGTTCAAGAAGCCCAGAGGATACAGACTCCCCAAGCGGGAATATGAGGTCTGTTCCTTCCAACTTGCGGTGTTTCCTCACTCTGGCCATGGAGGTGTAGGCCCCAGGACCGAGAGTTCCGGAGCGGAATGGGAGGGGGAGTTGAAGTGCAGAGCACTGTGAGGTCGGGCTTGGTTTTTTTTATTGCAGACCAAGTGGAGGTGTTCGGCGAAACGAATCGCCAAAGCCTCCGCTGGTCTCACCGATATAGAACATCTGGCATCTTGGAGCAGCGATGCAGTAGATGAGGTTTGGAGGAGGTGCAGGTTGAACCTCTGAGTCGGACCGGGAAGGACTGCATGGGTTCCTTGAAAGAGTGGAGGGGGAGGCGAAGACAAGTGAAAGCATTTCTTGCGTTGCAAGAAAGTGTCCCGGGGAAAGGGGTTTAGCGGGAGGGAAGGAAGATTTGACAAGAAGGAGTTCGGAGCAGCCGTTCTTGCGTAAGGCACAGTGTGGGAGATGGGAAGACGAGCGGTGAGGGTCATCGTGGAGTGGCAAAACTGGCGGAGAGGACGATATGTTGTATTGTGCCGGCTGGGTGGGTTAAACGTGAGGGCCAGGGGGACTCTGCCTGTTTTGCGAGTGGGGGAAATGGGGGAGAGAGGGCAGTGATGCGGGTAGTGGAGCGAGCCTTATACAATAGTGGGGGAGGGGAATCCCCGTTCTCTGAAGAATAGAGGTTATCTTGTGATTGACCTGTGTGGAACACCTCATCCTGGGAGCAGATGTGGCGTAGATAAACCATATAACCAAATAACCATATAACAAATTACGCACGGAGACAGCCGCTCGGCCTTACCAGTCCGTGCCGAACCATTTGTTTTCCCTATCCCATCTACCTGCACTCTGACCATACCCTCCAATCCCATCAACTCCATGATACCTATCTACTTTACTCTTAAATGTTAAAATCAATCCTGCCCTCCACCACTTCTGCCTGAAGCTGATTCACACAGCACCACCCCTCTGAGTAAAGAGTTCCCCACCTCACGTTTACCCAACGAAACCTCTGTCCCATAATTCCTCATGTCATGCCCACTTGTTGAATCTTCCTACCCTCAATGGACAAGCTTATCCATGGTCAAACTCTGTCCATCCCTTTCATCATTTTAAAGACCTCAATCAAGTCCCCCTTAACCTTCTGCGAGCTTCCAAAGAATAAACGACCTAAACTTGTCAACCTTTCTCTGTAACATATTGCTGGAACCCTGGGCAACATTCTAGTAAATCCCTCTGGACTCTCTCTATTTTGTTGACATCCTTCCTATAAACTAGGTCGCCAAATTGTATTCACCATACCCAGAATTGGTCTTACCAATGCCTGTACAATTATAACATTACTTCCCTACTCCTATATTCAATGCTCAGATTTATAAAGCCAGCACGACCAAAGGTTTTCTTTAACCGACCCTAACTACATGAGCGATTCCACCTTCAGGGAACTATGCACAGTTATTCCTAAGATCCCTCTGTTCCACAGCATTCCTCCAATTCCCTCCCGACAATTTACCATGTAACGTCCTATTTTGATTGTGTCTGCCAAGTATGTAGCACTTCACACTTATCAGCATTAAACTCCATCTGCATTTTTCAGCCCACTTTCCAAAAGGCCCAAATCTCTCTGTAGACTTTGAAAATCTACTTCATTATCCACAACACCACCTATCAGTATCATCTAAATACTTACTTATCCAATTTTCCACCCCCATCATCCCAGATCATTGATGTACATGACAAACAACAGTGGACCCCAACACAGATCCCTGAGGCACCCCAAACTGTCACAGGCTTCCAACCTGACAAACAGCCAACCACCATATCTCTGACATCTCCCATTCAGCCACTGTTGAATCCATCTTGCTACTCAGTCCAATTAACAACCCAAAGATTGAACCTTCTTAACCAACCTTCCATGGGGGAACCTTGTCAAAGGCCACTTATTGAAATCCAATCAAAAAGACCACCATCCACTGCTTTATGCTCATCAAGTTCCCTATTTACAGGCTTGAAAAAATTCAAGAAGGTTTGGTCAAACATGACCTTGTCCTTGCACAAATCCATGTTGACTGTTCCTGATCAGACCCTGTTTGATCCAGATGCTTATATATATATCTCTAAGTATCCTTTCCGAGAATTAATATTGCCAACCACTGACGTCAAACAATAGTCTAATAATATGCTAGGTTATTCTTTGAACCCTTTTTAAACAATGGAACAACATGCGCACTACAGCCAATACCTCACTGTTCCCGTTTCTAATGACATTTGAAATATTTCTGTCATAGCTCCTGCTATTTCTACACTAACATCCTCAATGTCCTAGAATATACCCTGTCGGGGACCTGGAGACTTATCCACTTTTATAATTTTTTTCAAAAGTGTCAGTACTTCCTCCTCTTTGAATCTCATAATGCTATAGCTACTCTACTTTTTTTCCTTACTTCACATAGTTCAATATCCTTCCCTTGGTGTGAATAACCGAAGAAACGAAAATTGTTCAATATCACCCCCCATCTCTTTTGAGCTCTGCAGATAGCTGTCCAATCTGTCCAGCTCTAATGGTCCAATTTTATCCCTCGTTATCCTTTTACTATTAATATAGCTGTAGAAACCCTTTGGATTTACTTCACCTTTCTTGCCAAAGCAAACCTCATATCTTCGTTTAGCCTTCCTTATTTCTTTCTTAAGATTCTTTTTACATTCTTTAATACTCCTCTAGCACCTCATTTACTCCATCTGCCTCCTATAATTATTGTAGATATCTCTCTTTTTCGAAACAAGTGTCCAATTTCCCTTGAAAAACCATGGCTCTTTCCAATTTTTACTATTTCCTTTCAACCTAACAGGGACATAAGATTCTGTACTCTTACAATTTCCCCTTTAAATGTCCTCCATTTTTCTTCTACATCCTTCCCATGAAACATAAGTGTCCCAATTCACTCCTTTAAAATCTTACGCATTCCCTCAAAGGTAGCCTTTCTCCAATCAAAAATCTCTACCTAGGTCCAGTTCTGACTCTCTCCATAATTAAATTGAAACTAATGGTAATTGTGATCACTGGTCCCGATGTGCTCACCAACGTATACCTCCGTCACCTGACCTGCCTCATTTCCTAACAGGAGGTCCAGCACTGCCCCTTCTCTGGTCGATACCTCTATGTACTGCTGCAAAAAACTATCCTGCACAACATTTTACAAACTCCAAACCATCCAGCCCATTTACAGAATGTTTCCAGTCCTATTTTTTGGAAAATTGAAATCTCCCACAATCACTACCTTGTGCTTATTACTAATATCTGCTATCTCCTTACATATTTGCTCTTCCAATTCACGCTCCCCATTTGGCGGTCTATAAATACACCCCTAAAAGTGTTTGCACACCGTTCCCCACTTCTCAGTTCCACCCAAAATAGCCTCCCTAGACGAGCCCTCTAATCTAATCTTGCAAAGCACTGCTGTAATATTTCTCTGACAAGCAATGCAACCCTCCCCCTCTGGTCCCTCCAATTCGTGTATCCACCTGAAGCAACGAAATCCCTGGAATATTTAGTTTCCAATCACAGCCCTGACCTGCAACATGTTTCACTGATTGCCACAACATCATATTTTCCAGTGTCAATCCAGGCTCTAAGTTCGTCCACCTTACTTACAATGCTCCTAGCATTAAAATATACACATTTTAGAAACCCACCATCCCTTATTCTCGGTCTATTATCTTTTTCATCTGTCTCGCCTACATTTTGGATCCGAGTGCTTCCCTTCTCTGCCTCTTGCCCCACACCCTGACCCCTAGCCCCCTCTACCCGAGTCCCTCCCCCCAGCCTTTCTAGTTTAAAGTCTCCCCAGTAGCCTTTGCTCAAGTTCGGCTTCATATGCATTGTTCGAAAATCCGTGGTCAAGCCGCAATGTGGTATCTTTGCCAAGGATTTG
This sequence comes from Okamejei kenojei, assembly GCA_035221665.1. Taxonomy (NCBI): domain Eukaryota; kingdom Metazoa; phylum Chordata; class Chondrichthyes; order Rajiformes; family Rajidae; genus Okamejei; species Okamejei kenojei. The sequence continues at coordinate 78,232 of JAVHYY010001119.1, read as the reverse complement.
AGCCTCGAGAGCATGAAGCCCAGCAAACTGAAGATCTATTTGGAGTCTTGTCACAGCGACCTGGCGGGGAAGGGTGTGGACTATTTCAAACAAAAAGAAGCCACACTCAAGGGTTCCCGCATTGATACGATGGGTCACTGCACTCGTCAAAATGAAGCAGTGCGGGAGGCTTCATACCGGATTGCTTATCGAATCGCACAGACTAAGAAACTTCACAGCATCGGTGAAAAGCTTATCAAGCCACGCCTTCTCGAAGCAGCGAACACGGTGCTGGGCGGACAGCAGTCAAACAAGTTCAGGCACATTTCTCTTTCATAGAAACATAGAAACATAGAAAATAGGTGCAGGAGGGAGCCATTCGGCCCTTCGAGCCAGCACCGCCATTCATTGTGATCATGGCTGATCGTTCCCTATCAATAACCCGTGCCTGCCTTCTCCCCATATCCCTTGACTCCACTAGCCCCTAGAGCTCTATCTAACTCTCTCTTAAATCCATCCATCCATAATCTCTCTTAAATCCATTCGGCCTCCACTGCCCTCTGTGGCAGGGAATTCCATAAATTCACAACTCTCTGGGTGAAAAAGTTTTTTCTCACCTCAGTCTTAAATGATCTCCCCTTTATTCTAAGAATAGACAATAGGTGCAGGATTAGGCGATTTGGCCCTTCGAGCCAGCACCGTCATTCAATATTCAATGCGAATTGTGATTAACATCCTCCCCAAACAGTACCCGTTTCTGCCTTCTCACCCATAATCCCCTGACTCCCGCTATTTTTAAGAGAAAAGCATTGGAATAAAATTATTTAAATTTTATAGTCTTAAACACCATTGCCGAAACCCGGGATTGAACCAGGGACCTTTAGATCTTCAGTCTAACACTCTCCCAACTGAGCTATTTCGGCTACTTCGAATGACACAGTCAAAAGTGGAATCTTGGATATGGGGAATGATATTCTGCTGCAAGCAGTGAGCGCTGCGAAGAGCAGGCCTCTTATTCACTGCAACTGGATCCTCGACTTCCCGACCAACAGACCACAATCATTGATGTTAGGTGACAAATCATTATCTATCAACAGTGGAGCCCGGAAAGATGCGTTCTCAGCCCCATTCTTCACTCCTTACACATCCACCACTGTGCAGCCAAATACAAATCTAAATCCACACACAAATTCACAGATGATCAGGAACAGTCAACATGGATTTGTGCCTGGAAGGTCATGTTTGACAAACCTTCTTGAAATTTTTGAAGCGGTTACTATGGAAATTGATGAGGGTAAAGCAGTGGATGTTGTCTATATGGATTTCAGTAAGGCCTTTGACAAGGTTCCCCATGGAAGGTTGGTTAAGAAGGTTCAATCTTTGGGTGTTAATGGCGGAGTAGTAAGATGGATTCAACAGTGGCTGAATGGGAGATGTCAGAGAGTAATGGCGGATGGCTGTTTGTCAGGTTTAAAGCCGGTGACCAGTGGGGTGCCTCAGGGATCTGTGTTGGGTCCACTGTTGTTTATCATGTACATCAATGATGTGGATGATGGGGTGGAAAATTGGATAAGTAAGTATGCAGATGATACTAAGATAGGAGGTGTTGTGGATAATGAAGTAGATTTTCAAAGTCTACAAAGAGATTTGGGCCATATGGAAAAGTGGGCTGAAAGATGGCAGATGGAGATTAATGCTGATAAGCGTGAAGTGCTACACCTTGGCAGGACAAATCAAAATAGGACGTACATGGTAAATGGTAGGGAATTGAGGAATGCTGTGGAACAGAGAGATCTAGGAATAACTGTGCATAGTTCCCTGAAGGTGGAATCGCATGTAGATGGGGTGGTAAAGAAAGCCTTTGGTGTGCTGGCCTTTATAAACCAGAGCATTGAAATATAGGAGTAGGAATGAAGTAATGGTTAAAAATTGTACAAGGCATTGGAAGACCAATTCTGGAGTATGTGTACAATTTTGGTCGCCTAATATAGGAAGGATGTCAACCAAAATAGAGAGAGTACAGAGGAGATTTACTAGAATGTTGGCTGGGTTCCAGCAACTATGTTACAGAGAAAGGTTAAACAAGTTAGGTCTTTATTCTTTGGAGCGCAGAAGGTTAAAGGGGGGGACTTGATTGAGGTATTTAAAATGATGAAAGTCGGATAGACAGAGTTGATGTGGATAAGCTTTTCCCATTGATGGTAGGGAAGACTCAAACAAGAGGGCATGACCATGCGAATAAAGGGACGGAAGTTTAGGGGATAACGTGAGGGGAACTTCTTTACTCAGAGGGTGGTGGCTGTGTAGGAATGAGCTTCCAGCAGAAGTGGTGGAGGCAGATCGATTTTAACATTTAAAAGTAAAGTGGATAGGTATATGGACGGGAAGGGAATGGAGGGGTATGGTCTGAGTGCAGGTAGATGGGACTAGGGGAAAACAAATGGTCGGCACGGACTGGAAGGGCCGAGAGGGCCTGTTTCCGTGCTGTAATTGTTATATGGTTATATGGTTATATATGATACCACCGCAGTGGGCCTGGGATCAAACAGTGACCAAAGGCCAAGTTGCAGGAAGAATATTGAGAACTGAACAAATATCTGACGGGGTCACCTGCGTTTCAGTCCGCCTCCACGCTGGAGCCTGGGAAACAGTTTAGTTTAGATTAATTTAATTTAGTTTAGTTTATTAAATTCCCGTGTTACTGACGTAATCGAAAATAATATACATGGTTAAAAATCATGCCGTCCACGTCCGAGGACAGATACAGAACAGAGGGAATGACTTCTAGTTCAAGGTAAAGCCCGCTTAAAGTAGGTCCGAAGGTCCCCAATTGATGCAGATGGTAGATCAGGACCGCTTTGTAGGTTACTGATTAAAGATGGTTCAGCTGCCTGAAACTGTTCCTCAATCTGGAACTATGCGTTTCCAAACATCTTTAGATCGTGCCTGATGGGAGAGGGGAGAAAGAGGGAGTTACCTGGAGAGACTCGTCCCCGTTTATGATGTTGGGCTTGTCGAGGCAGTGCGGGGCGTCGAGGCAGCGTGAAATGGACGGGAGGCTGGTTTCTGTAAAGATCTGGCCTACTTCCACAACTGTCTGCAACGTCCGGCGGTCTTGGATGGAGCTGTTCCTCGACCAGGCTGTGATGCATCCCGATAAATTGCTTCCCACGGCACATCTGTTGATGTTGGTGAGAGTCAACGTCCTGCGCCTTGGAAGGAAGTAGAGGTTCCGTGTGCTATTTTGCCCATTGATGCGATATAACCATATAACAATTACAGCACGGAGACAGGCCCTCTCAGCCCTTCCAGTCCGTGTCGACCATTTGTTTTCCCCTAGTCCCATCTACCTGCACTCAGACCATACCCCTCCATTCCCTTCACGTCCATATACCTATCCACTTTACTTTTAAATGTTAAAATCGATCCTGCCTCCACCACCTCTGCTGGAAGCTCATTCCACACAGCCACCACCCTCTGAGTAAAGAAGTTCCCCCTCACGTTACCCCTAAACTTCTGTCCCTTAATTCTCAGGTCATGCCCTCTTGTTTGAATCTTCCCTACCTCCCCTCAATGGGAAAAAGCTTATCCACGTCAACTGTGTCTATCCCTTTCATCACCTGGGTTTTAAAAAACAAGACCTCAATTCATGTCACCCCTTAACCTTCTGCGCTCCAAAGAATAAAGACCTAACTTGTTCAACCTTTCTCTGTAACATAGTTGCTGGAACCGTGGCAACATTCTAGTAAATCTCCTCTGTACTCTCTCTATTTTACTTCGGAGTCACGTGAGTGACTACGTGAAGACCCTCCACTACCATGGATTATTTGGGGTTCACTATTGACTCTGTTCATATGTCTATCACCTTGCCACCAAACAAAGTGACAGACTTGATGGGAGTATGCAAAAGCCTCACTGGCATCAGGGAACCATCCATTCGGCAAGGAGCAAGAGTGATTGGGAATTGGGGGCTGCGTTCCCAGCAGCACAATTGGACCACTCCATTATTAAAACCTGGAAGAGGGAAATTTTAGCTCTCAAAAATCATACAGGCCATTTCAATAGGCCTATGCAACTACCAGGGAAAGTAATTAGAATTAAACTGGTGGATAGAAAATGTTTCCATATTATCCTAACCCCATCACACCCCATTCTATATCCCTAGGGTACATTACAGACTGATGCCCAGTGCTTAAAGGTTGGGGAGCAACTAATACCACCGCAAGTTGTGGTGGCAGATGAGTGCACAAAAATTATTCTGTTTAAAGCACTAGGAATTAATTATCTAGAAATGCTGAGGGAGCGTTTCATGGACTTCAGGGCCTACTGCTCAGAATTGAGCACCAGTTGCATGTACGGTACAGATTGATACCACACAGGGGGCCTATGGGTGGGTGAAATAATTCATATGGGTGAAATAAAGTTGATATCTGTGATGAATTGCCTAATAAATAATCTGGCACTGGTGTCTGGGAGAGAGATTTGGATCTCAACACTTACCTTCCAGGCAAGCTAAATACAGTGGCAGACATCAGGTCACGTAAATTCAACGACAACATTAAATGGATGTTGGATCGGAAAGTGTGTACAGATATTATAGACCGGTATGGGACACCAGATATCGACCTTTTTTCCATCCGGACTAATTCACCAACTACCAACATATGTTGCTTGGGAACCAGACCCAGGGGCAGCAGCGATGGACGATTTCTCGCTTCATTGGGGGGGGGGGGGGGGGTTTGTTTTGCTATGCATTTTCCCCTTCTGCCTCATCAGGCGAGTCTTACAATAATTAAACAAGACGCCGCAACGGGTACCATGGTTCCCAACAGTACAAAGATGGTCTCAGAACCCTGCATCTGGATCAACAACGGCCAAGGAGGTTGGCACACCCCGTGCGGGAAGGTATCCGTGCCATGACTGTATGAACTTGTTGATTTGCAGTTTCTGAACAGGCCATTTCTGGGATACGGACTCTCCGAGAGGACGATCAATGCCATCTCAGCGTCGTACAGGGAGTCCACGAGGAAGACAGTACCTGACATATGTCAGGAAATGGGAAGTGTTCAGCACCAGGACGAACACTACATAATGACTCAGCCACCAACACTGAAGTGCTGGAGTTCTGGCCACCCTTCATTTCGATGAAGGATTGAGTTACAGTGCCATTATTGTGCAAGGAGTGCCCTAGCTAATATCTGGGCAGAGGGAGTGATCACCTGGCTATAGGATCACACCCACTAGTACCTAAACGAATGAGGGGTATTTGTACTCTATTCCCCCCAGGTCCAGATACACCTATATATGGGACATAGGTAGTACACCATGTTACGAGGATGGACACCAATATCGGGCTCACTCTGGACAAACTAATATCCTAGATGGGAATGATTATGGCACTTGGATCAGCACAAACGGGTCCAGTCCTTACACAAGCTAGAATAGGAACGTCATGTCTGTCACAAATGGCAGAAAACCTGCTACATACAGGGGTACTTAAACTAGACTGACCCGGTTTCCTTTGGCCAATATTAGAGTTCTGGCCTATCCTGCAGATAGTCGGCCCTGCATAGTGACACATACTTTCCAATATATAGTCACCAAGACACTTATGGGCACGGAGAGAGCTTTCTCATTAGCCATAAATGCCCTCACCTAAGGTCACAGTGCAAACCATATCCAGATGGTTCGGGTGGTATTACGTGCAGTGGTGAATACTAATGTTTCAAATCTCACTCCAACAGGGCTGCATCTACATCGGACGCTTAGGATGATGGGAGTTCCTATGGACCACATCCTTGCCACAGCGGGGTGGAGCAATGAACGCGTTCAATGCTTTATAATAAACCCGTGGCCGATCCTGAGACGTTTGCAGGGAAAAATTAAGTTCTGTAAAATAAATTACCCAATGTGGGGCATATTATTTTAGGTATGAATAATACCTTTATTGTTTTTCAGCACAGTGTCGTGTGTGAAATACGTTCATCCTCCGTCCCAGAATGGCAGTGTGTGAGCATGGTCTCGTTCCAGGGCATGAAATCACAGAGCTTTGAAATCTTCACGTAGTCACTCACGTGACTCCGAAGTAAAATAGTAAGATTAAATGAGAACTTACCAGTTTGAAGTTTGATCTTTATTTTATGAGGAGTTACGATGAGGGATTACGTGCCCTCCGCTCCCAAAACCCTCTATTATAAAGTTCAACTGGTATGGAAGTTCTCTCTTATCTTACTATATTAGTCTACTCTGGTATCTGTGCTTTCACACCACTGCTTTGAAGAATGTCGCGCATGCGTCCTGGCGGGGTCTTCACGTAATCCCTCATCGTAACTCCTCATAAAATAAAGATCAAACTTCAAACTGGTAAGTTCTCATTTAATCTTACTATTTTGTTGACATCCTTCCTATAACTAGGCGACCAAAATTGTACACCATACTCCAGAATTGGTCTTACCAATGCCTTGTACAATTTTAACATTACTTCCCTACTCCTATATTCAATGCTCTGATTTATAAAGGCCAGCACACCAAAGGCTTTCTTTACCACCCTATCTACATGCGATTCCACCTTCAGGGAACTATGCACAGTTATTCCTAGATCCCTCTGTTCCACAGCATTCCTCAATTCCCTACCATTTACCATGTACGTCCTATTTTGATTTGTCCTGCCAAGATGTAGCACTTCACACTTATCAGCATTAAACTCCATCTGCCATCTTTCAGCCCACTTTTCCAAATGGCCCGGTCTCTCTGTAGACTTTGAGAATCTACTTCATTATCCACAATACCACCTATCTTAGTATCATCTGCATACTTACTTATCCAATTTTCCACCCCATCATCCAGATCATTGATGTACATGACAAACAACAGTGGACCCAACACAGATCCCTGAGGCACCCCACTGGTCACCGGCTTCCAACCTGACAAACAGCCATCCACTATTACTCTCTGACATCTCCCATTCAGCCACTGTTGAATCCATCTTGCTACTCCGCCATTAACACCCAAAGATTGAACCTTCTGAACCAACCTTCCATGGGGAACCTTGTCAAAGGCCTTACTGAAATCCATATAGACAACATCCACTGCTTTACCCTCATCAATTTCCCTAGTTACCGCTTCAAAAAATTCAAGAAGGTTTGTCAAACATGACCTTCCAGGCACAAATCCATGTTGACTGTTCCTGATCAGACCCTGTTTATCCAGATGCTTATATGTATTATCTCTAAGTATCCTTTCCATTAATTTGCCCACCACTGACGTCAAACTAATAGGTCTATAATTGCTAGGTTTATTCTTTGAACCCTTTTTAAACAATGGAACAACATGCGCAGTACGCCAATCCTCCGGCACTATTCCCGTTTCTAATGACATTTGAAATATTTCTGTCATAGCTCCTGCTATTTCTACACTAACTTCCCTCAATGTCCTAGGGAATATCCTGTCAGGACCTGGAGACTTATCCACCTTTATATTTTTCAAGTGGCAAGTACAAAGCAGATTGCTGGTGATATTTATGGCAAGGAACTTGAAGCTTTCAACCATCCTTACTTCGGCGCCGTCGATGTATACCGGGGTATGTGACTGAACAAGGGTCGCGACCCGAACCGTCACCCATTCCTTCTCTCCAGAGATGCTGCCTGAGTTACTCCAACATTTGATGTCTATCTTCCGTTTAAAGCAGCATCTGCCGTTACTTCCTGCACAATCTGTGTGGTTACCTCCTTTGCTTCTCACGTTCTGCATGACACCGGCCGCTTTCTGATCCAAATATTTAATATTTTAATTTAATAAACTAAACTAAATTAAATTAATCTAAACTAAACTGTTTCCCTGGCTCCAGTGTGGAGGCGGACTGAAATGCAGGTGACCCCGTCAGATATTTGTTCAGTTATGTTTCAATTTAGTATGAAGCAGAGGAGAGGGGGAGCGTTCTTAGTGTTACCGATTTCACTGAACTGTCGATACAGTTTGAAAATTACAATAATTGACAACTTAGTAAATCTCTGCAATTGGCTGCTCACTGTGGTGAACGAGGCCAAATAATTTGATACATTGAAATGGCAGATCAATAAATCGAGTGTGATGGGGAACTGGTACAGGAGAGGGTTTGAGGCGAACATTGATCCGTCAATATCACCTTAATTAGGGCACAGGCTTGCAGGTGCCCGTGGGCGACTCCTCCTCCAATGTTATGTGTGTTGTGTTCTTCACTTCACACTGACACTCACGCGCCTGTGAGATACGCTTTGTGCTCACAATCAGTGCTCAAAGACTAAATCTTGGAAGCAAGAGTTTCTTTATTCCTCTCGACTCTGCAGACCCGGGTGCCTCTCCAAATCGAGACACACCGAAGCCAAAAAATTCATCCCCCTTTATACACAGATGTTTACATTCAACCTCCCCTCCGGACCCTTCTCCAATCAGGGTCTGAGGTGCACAATCTGTAGGTACATCCCCCCGTACATCCCCCTTCACCTCCCACATCATACATCGCATGTTCAAACATGTTCATGGTAATGCGCAGTTTCTTGACCAAGGGTGTGTTGTGCTATTCATTTATTCTATTAAGCATGCTCAGTTGCTCATGACCTACCCTAGTTTTACTCACCTCCTAGTGAACCCTCTCAGTTCTCCTATATCAGTACTAAAGCTAAGCTATAGTGACAAGGGTCCCATCTATCACTCCATTCCACTGATAGGGATCTCTCTACATCACTCCCTTCTACCGCTATACAATGCTGTTACTTCTTACTCAAGGACTCAAGGATGGGTCTGGTAACCTTTAGACACAGCTGTGTCAGAACCCTCTCTCCGGCCCCTCTCAGTTCGAATTATGTTTAAAACTCCTTACTTTAATGGGGTTTAATCACTTTATCCCTCACAATCCTCCCTTTTTCTTTTGCTACGCATATACTGATTAAACCCCCATTTCAAGTTCCCTCAACTCGAATTGACATAACATTGTCCTAAACTTCTTTTCCTGTAGATCATGGACCTCCCCTGGCCGCATTATCATTATTTTCTGCATTTCCCCTTTCTCTCCCATAGGCATGACTACAGCCTGCATCTGACTTATACTTCTGGTAATAAGTTCCCTAAAACAAGGGATGCAACAGGGGATAAAGATCAGTCCAGCCACTGCACATAGAAACACGAATCCCACCGTTCTCCACCATGTTCCTCCGAGGATGGAATCCCACCATTGGGTTCCCATAATCGAATTCCACTTTTGTATTGGAACATGTGCCAACTTACGGATCCCTTCTGATATGTCCATCACTGCCTGTCCATTATCATCGATGTTTAAACAGCAATTAGAGAGGTTGAATTTCCCGCATACCCCTCCTTCTTCTGCCAGGAGGTAATCTAGGGCTAACCTGTTCTGGTATATCGCTGCTCTCATCTGTGTCTGCTGCTTTGCCAGCATCTCCTGTGCCCCCGCAGTTTGGTTGGTAATTACCTCCAGTACTGCCTGAAGCCTTATGATCCGGTTTAACATGTATACTGGTGTTCGGTAGCCCCAGGATCCATCCTGTGCCCAAGTGGCTGGTCCGTAGTATGAGATGATTCTTGCTGGTGGCCATTCATCATCTTTCCATTCTCCAATGTCTATTTTCCTCTTTTTCCGATATAGGTCGTCAAATACAGGTGTTCCTAGCGACCGCCCTTCTTCTGTGTTTAACAGAAAAAATCCTGGTTGTACCAGTCCAATAAAGCAAGTCCCGCTCCAATTTATCGGTAACACCGAGTATGCCTTGTATCCGCATATCCATAACAGTCCTTCAGGGGCCGGTCCACTAGAGGCAACCTTGTTCCATATGTCTCGCAACACTGGGATCCCCTGATAAGGGTTGTTCCCGGTGCAGTTCCATAGTCCAGTCGATTCCATTCCATCAGTCTTCATCCAGATAGCGCAGTTTTTCTCGTATTTCTTAGTTAGATACCATTTAGGCTCCTCTGGCCACCACACTCGGGACTGATTTGGCCACTGGGTGACGATGCGCTGGCAGGGGCTGCTGCCTACTAGGACGGCATCCTTTGCCCATGGCCTAGCGATACACTCAGTCCCAACCGGAGCGTCTGTCAGGACCCATACCTGGGGATCTCGGTCTTGTCCAACTGTCAGGTTCCACCCCATCAGGTCCCATACTTCAACAATGGATGCCCTCCACGGCCACCGTGAACTCATCAGTGGTCCGCCACAGACCCAACAGTTAGTCACATTCAGGATTCCAGCTATCCGGAGGGCCAAGTCCACAAACAGGTTTTTTTCTCCTTCAGGGATCTCAATCTGCTGCTTTATCTCTTCGTACAGTGTCTGGTGCACTTGAGGCTGAGTAGGTGGGGGAGGGGGAGGCTTAGTGACTACTACTTCTGTAAACTCTTTTATTACTTCCTCCTTCATCTTATCTATTGCCCATTTTACGATCTGAAAAGGGAAACCTAACTGTCCTGCCTTGGCTACATAAACCCATCTCTCTCCCCTTGGGCAGGTAACGTACCCAAACTTCCCTATATACCCCCTATTCCCTACAATCAAATACTTCTTTCCCCCCTCTTCACAAATGGTTCTAGTCTTCAGGTTATGGCATACATTGTTCACATGGGAATGATAGGTAAATGATCTGGTTGTCCGCCCTCTGTATTGGATAGGATGATAACATTTATCACAATTATTAATACCTTTTACCACAATTACATACAAAGCAAACAATACCACGACTGCTCCTTTCATACTGTCAGTTATACATTCAATGCTTTTTAAAAAAAATTACTGTTAGGGGTTTGCTTCCTGGCTTCACCATCCACTGTTCCTCCTCATCAGGGACGGGTGGATCAACGGGTCCTTTAACCCGGATTGCGTGAGTCCACCCTTTTTCTTTTATTCGTACTGCTGTCTCGGTTGTCAGTAATACTAGGTACGGTCCGGTCCACCTGGGCTGGAGTTTCTCCTCCTTCCAATTCTTGACCAGTACCCAGTCGCCGGCTTTTACAGCATGTATTGGAAAGTCGAGTGGTGGGCTTTGAGCCAATAATCCTTTAGCTTTTAATTCTGTAAGGGAACGAGACACTGCCAGTAAATAGTTCCTCAAGAATACATCACCTCCCTCAAAGGTTGGTGTGCCTTCCACCTTCCCAAAATAAGGCAATCCAAACAACATTTCATAAGGAGACACCGCAATATCCTTTCGTGGTGCCGTATGTATTCGCAATAAAGCAATTGGTAGACATTTAGTCCAGGGTAACCCTGTCTCCTCCATTAATTTAGTTATCTGAATTTTTAGAGTGGCATTCATCCGTTCCACTCTCCCCGAACTCTGGGGGTGCCATGGAGTATGCAGCTTCCAGTTTATTCCCAAGGCGCGACAAATTAATAGGTGCACCTTGGAAGCAAAATGTGTTCCTCGATCTGAATCTATGGATTCAATGACTCCATGGATGATCTGTTCCAGTAGTATCTCAGTGACCACCTGGGCAGTGGCATTTATCGTGGGAAATGCCTCTACCCACCTGGTAAAGTGATCCACTATAACCAGAAGATATTTCCACTGCTGTACTTTTGGTAGTTCTGTGAAGTCCACCTGTATTCTCTGGAAGGGTCTAATGGCCAATTGTTGTCCTCCCCCTGGGACAGCTCTCATTACCTTCTTATTCACCCTCTGACATACTACACAACCAGACACCGCCTGCTTGGCTAAAGTATAAATGCCTCTACAGGCATAAGTCCGTAGTATCGTGTCGCACCCCTGCTCCCCAGTGCGATTGCGAATGTAGTTGTTTAATCAAATCCCTCGTCAATCCTTTAGTAATTATTTGTTTTTTGTCCGGCGTCCACCACTTCCCGTCCGTGGAGCGCCGGGCACCCAACTCATTCATTTTATCTTCCTCCTCCTGCGAGAATACAGGTATCTTCTCTATTCCCTCTCTCAATGGTATCAGAGACAGCATTTTTACCGTTCCTTCTGTCGCCGCTGTCTTATTAGCACTATCGACTGCCCTATTCCCTCTAGCTTCCAGCGAATTCCCTCTCTGGTGGCCTGCTACATGGACCACCGCTATTCTTTCTGGCAAATTTAGTGCTTCCAAAGCTTTTTCAATTAACTGCTCATGAGCCAACTCTTTCCCTCCAGCTGTAATCATCCCTCTTTCTTTCCAGATTTTCCCAAAGGTGTGTACCACCCCATAGGCATATTTGGAGTCCGTATACACAGTTCCTTCCTTTCCTTTCAATGGTTCCAATGCCCTCATTAATGCATACAGTTCACACGTTTGCGCTGACCAACTTCCTGGTAACCTGCCTGCTTCCACTTTTTCAAACCCTTCTCCTGTTATTATAGCATACCCACTATACCTTTTTCCGTCTATGCATCGGGAAGAACCATCAATAAACCATCTTTCCCCTGTCTCAAGTGGTCGTTCTTCTAAATCTTCCCTACTCTTTGTCTGAAGTTATATTATCTCACTACAATCATGCTCTGGTAACTCCCCTTCCTGCTCAGCACCTGCCGAGTACAAAATCTGAGAGGGATTCAGGTTTTTATCCATTACTATGGTCAAATCATTCTTTTCCATAAGTATAACCTCATACTTCAAGATTCTAGAATCCGTTAACCACCGACTGGACATCTGAGTTAGTATCGTCCGGACCGTGTGGGGAGTGGACACCACCAGAGCTCCTCCAAACGTCAATTTCCTACTTTCTTCCACTAACACTGCTGTTGCTGCTACCGCTTGAATACATAGAAACATAGAAACATAGAAATTAGGTGCAGGAGTAGGCCATTCAGCCCTTCGAGCCTGCACCGCCATTCAATATGATCATGGCTGATCATCCAACTCAGTATCCCGTACCTGCCTTCTCTCCATACCCTCTGATCCCCTTAGCCACAAGGGCCACATCCAACTCACTCTTAAATATAGCCAATGAACTGGCCTCAACTACCCTCTGTGGCAGAGAGTTCCAGAGACTCACCACTCTGTGTGTGAAAAAAGTCTTTCTCATCTCGGTCTTAAAGGATTTCCCCCTTATCCTTAAGCTGTGACCCCTTGTCCTGGACTTCCCCAACATCGGGAACAATCTTCCTGCATCTAGCCTGTCCAACCCCTTAAGAATTTTGTAAGTTTCTATAAGATCCCCTCTCAATCTCCTAAATTCCAGAGAGTATAAACCGAGTCTATCCAGTCTTACTTCATAAGACAGTCCTGACATCCCAGGAATCAGTCTGGTGAACCTTCTCTGCACTCCCTCTATGGCAATAATGTCCTTCCTCAGATTTGGAGACCAAAACTGTACGCAATACTCCAGGTGTGGTCTCACCAAGACCCTGTACAACTGAAGTAGAACCTCCCTGCTCCTGTACTCAAATCCTTTTGCTATGAAAGCTAACATACCATTCGCTTTTTTTCACTGCCTGCTGCACCTGCATGCCCACTTTCAATGACTGGTGTACCATGACACCCAGGTCTTGCTGCACCTCCCCTTTTCCTAATCGGCCACCATTTAAATAATAGTCTGCTTTCCTGTTTTTGCCACCAAAGTGGATAACCTCACATTTATCCACATTATACTGCATCTGCCAAACATTTGCCCACTCACCCAGCCTATCCAAGTCACCTTGCAGTCTCCTAGCATCCTCCTCACAGCGAACACTGCCCCCCAGCTTAGTGTCATCCGCAAACTTGGAGATATTGCCTTCAATTCCCTCATCCAGATCATTAATATATATTGTAAACAGCTGGGGTCCCAGCACTGAGCCCTGCGGTACCCCACTAGTTACTGCCTGCCATTGTGAAAAGGACCCGTTTACTCCTACTCTTTGCTTCCTGTTTGCCAGCCAGTTCTCTATCCACATCAATACTGAACCCCTAATACCGTATGCTTTAAGTTTGTATACTAATCTCTTATGTGGGACCTTGTCGAAAGCCTTCTGGAAGTCCAGATATACCACATCCACTGGTTCTCCCTTATCCACGCTACTAGTTACATCCTCGAAAAATTCCACAAGATTCGTCAGACATGATTTACCTTTTGTAAATCCATGCTGACTTTGTCCAATGATTTCACCACTTTCCAAATGTGCTGCTATCCCATCTGTAATAACTGACTCTAGCAGTTTCCCCACTACCGATGTTAGACTAACTGGTCTGTAATTCCCCGTTTTCTCTCTCCCTCCCTTCTTAAAAAGAGGGGTTACATTTGCTACCCGCCAATCCTCAGGAACTACTCCAGAATCTAAAGAGTTTTGAAAGATTATCACTAATGCATCCACTATTTCCTGAGCTACTTCCTTAAGTACTCTGGGATGCAGCCTATCTGGCCCTGGGGATTTATCGGCCTTTAATCTATTCAATTTACCCAACACCACTTCCCGACTGACCTGGATTTCACTCAATTCCTCCTTTGACCCACAGTCCCCTGCTATTTCCGGCAGATTATTTATGTCTTCCTTAGTGAAGACGGAACCAAAGTAGTTATTCAATTGGTCCGCCATATCCTTGTTCCTCAATTGGTCCGCCATATCCTTGTTCCTGGCCATCCCCGCGATACTGGATCCAAGAGTTTGGAGAGGAACGCGACGGGCTGCCGCTTCCCTCCTTTCTCTTGGGTCAGTACTCCCAGCGCAATTCCATTTTCTGCATTCACAAAGAGATGGAATGGCTGGTCAATAGACGGGAGGGCCAGTACGGGTGCAGTGATTAAACTGTTCTTTAGTTTCCTAAACTGGTGTTCGTCCCCGGATTCCCACTTTACTTTGTCGTTTTCTTCACCTAATTTATCATATAAAATCCTAACTTGTCGGGTATAATCATCTATCCATAATCTACAATATCCAATCAGTCCAAGAAACTTCCTAATCTCCTTCTTGTTTTTCGGTATTGGCAGTCTGGTAATTCCCGCTATCCTTTCCGGGTTAATCTCCTTTTACCATCACTTATCAGGTGTCCTAGATATTTAACTTCTCGTTCTACAAACTGTAATTTACTTTTAGACACTCTCAACCCCTTTTCCCCCAGAAAGTTTAGGAGGGTTATGGTCGCATCCCTAACCACCTCCTCTTCTTCCCTTGATAGTAATAAATCATCCACATACTGCAACAGCTGTGTCTCATCAGTCCTCGGGACGTCCTCTAATACTTGTTCTAATATCTGTCCAAACAGGTTCGGGGACTCCGTAAATCCCTGAGGGAGCACAGTCCACCGATACTGCTGTTTCCTTTGTGTTTCTGGGTTTTCCCATTCAAACGCAAAAAGGTCCCTGCTCTCTTCAGCCAGGGGGCAGCTCCAAACAGCGTCTTTTAAATCTACCACACTGAACCACTTGTGATTCGGGGGTATCCGTCCAATTATGGTATACGGGTTCGGGACTACCGGGTGTCGTGTTCTAACTAGCTTATTTAGTTCCCTGAGATCCTGGACCAATCTGAACGTCCCGTCGGTCTTCCTTACGGGGAGTACGAGGGTGTTATATGGGGACATACAATTCTCTAATATACCGTCCTTTAGTAAGTTCTCTATAATTGGCTGAAGTCCTCTCCTTCCTTCCATAGAAATTGGATATTGCCTTACCCGTACTACCTCACTTTCTTTTTTCAGAGCTATTTTCAAGGGTGGGATCTGCAGCCCTCCCCGGTTCCCTTCCTTGGCCCACACCTGCGGGACTATTCTTCCCTCGTCCTCTGTAGTCAATTTATACAGTTGGACTATTATCTGTCCCCCTACGGGGGCTGTTCCCATTCCTAATTGGATTTGTAAATCCCTCCCCATCAAATTTATCCCTGCCTGGGGTACCAAGATTAAATCTTCCGTAGTTTCCCGATTCTCATATTTTACCACCACCCCTTCTACCTCGGGTAATGTCATCACTTTCCCTTCTACCCCTGAGATTCTAACCTGTTTTCTACCCAATCTCATTCCTTCTGGTACCTTAGTTACACTCGATCTCTCTGCTCCCGAATCTACCATTCATATCATATCCTCTCCCTGGGGTCCTAATTTCAAGTTTACCAGAGGTTCCCGTGTGTATCCCATACACCCCAGGGAGCGGAACCCCTGACTTCCCTATTCTTCCTCCATGAGTGCGTACGACTGCACCTCCCGTCGTAGCCTGGGACATTCCCTCCTGAAATGACCTTCTCGTTACAATAATAACACCGGGGTGGCCCCGTGTACCATCTTCCTGATCCTTGTTCCTTGTTGTCCCGGGGACCCCAACTTCGGTCCCTCCATTCACCTCTTCCTCGTCCTCTAATACTACCGCTTCCCCTTCCCCGATCTCCATGAGCACCCGGCCTTCTATCACCTTCGATCCCCCCCTTCTGTACTCCTTGCTGTACTGCTTGCAACATCATTTTTGCCTTTCCCTTCTGTTTCTCCTCATCCCGTCTTACATATACCTTTTGAGCCTCTGTTAACAATTGATTCAATGGTTTGTCATTCGAATCTTCCAATTGTTCCAGTTTCTTTCTAATATCTGGCCATGATTTGGTTACAAAATTAACCATATAACCATATAACCATATAACAATTACAGCACGGAGACAGGCCCTCTCGGCCCTTCCAGTCCGTGCCGACCATTTGTTTTCCCCTAGTCCCATCTACCTGCACTCAGACCATACCCCTCCATTCCCTTCACGTCCATATACCTATCCACTTTACTTTTAAATGTTAAAATCGATCCTGCCTCCACCACCTCTGCTGTAAGCTCATTCCACACAGCCACCACCGTCTGAGTAAAGAAGTTCCCCCTCACGTTACTCCTAAACTTCTGTCCCTTAATTCTCATGTCATGCCCTCTTGTTTGAATCTTCCCTACCCTCAATGGGAAAAGCTTATCCACGTCAACTCTGTCTATCCCTTTCATCATTTTAAAGACCTCAATCAAGTCCCCCCTTAACCTTCTGCGCTCCAAAGAATAAAGACCTAACTTGTTCAACCTTTCTCTGTAACATAGTTGCTGGAACCCTGGCAACATTCTAGTAAATCTCCTCTGCACTCTCTCTATTTTGTTGACATCCTTCCTATAACTAGGCGACCAAAATTGTACACCATACTCCAGAATTGGTCTTACCAATGCCTTGTACAATTTTAACATTACTTCCCTACTCCTATATTCAATGCTCTGATTTATAAAGGCCAGCACACCAAAGGCTTTCTTTACCACCCTATCTACATGCGATTCCACCTTCAGGGAACTATGCACAGTTATTCCTAGATCCCTCTGTTCCACAGCATTCCTCAATTCCCTACCATTTACCATGTACGTCCTATTTTGTTTTGTCCTGCCAAGAGTAGCACTTCACACTTATCAGCATTAAACTCCATCTGCCATCTTTCAGCCCACTTTTCCAAATGGCCCAAATCTCTCTGTAGACTTTGAGAATCTACTTCATTATCCACAATACCACCTATCTTAGTATCATCTGCATACTTACTTATCCAATTTTCCACCCCATCATCCAGATCATTGATGTACATGACAAACAACAGTGGACCCAACACAGATCCCTGAGGCACCCCACTGGTCACCGGCTTCCAACCTGACAAACAGCCATCCACCATTACTCTCTGACATCTCCCATTCAGCCACTGTTGAATCCATCTTGCTACTCCGCCATTAACACCCAAAGATTGAACCTTCTGAACCAACCTTCCCTGGGGAACCTTGTCAAAGGCCTTACTGAAATCCATATAGACAACATCCACTGCTTTACCCTCATCAATTTCCCTAGTTACCGCTTCAAATATTTTAAGAAGGTTTGTCAAAATTAACCTTTAGCAACTGCTCACCTGCGGCCGTATCAGGGTCTATCCCCGAATACTGCTGGACATTCCTCCTTAACCTCTGTAAGAACACTGTCGGAGGTTCGTCCTTGTTCTGCTGATTTTCAAAAGCCCGTTCAAAATTTTGTCCCTTGGGAATCCCTCTGATTCCCTTAATTATTATTTCCCTGAGATTTCTGATACTTTTTCTTCCTTCCCCTGTTTGGTTACTCCAATCCGGCGCAGTAATGGGATATTTTACTGCTCCCACCTCTGCTGCTCCCGCGTCAGCCGGCAACCCCTTATCCCAGACCTTTATTCCCACCTGTCTGACCATCTGCCTTTCTTCTGAAGTAAACAAACTTCCCATTAGCGACATCATTTCCTCCCATGTATAAATATTTGGCCCTAGGAACTGATCTATTTGTTCAGCCAGTCCCAAGGGGTCTTCCAATAAACTTTTCATCTCCTTTTTAAAATTCCTCACCTCCATACTGGTGAGAGGCACATTCACAAATCCCATCCCCCCTTCATTTCCGCCTAATGGGACCTCCCTGAGGGGCTTCATTTGAACAGATCGGTCTGATCTTTGTTCGCCTGCCCTCGTTTGAGATCGCGTCATCCGACTACTGCCTGGGACACCCGTCCCATTCTCGTCCTCACTTTTTATTTCCTCTTCCTTATCTGACTGGTTCTCTCCTTCACGTTCTACTTTCTGTAATTCTCTATTATCTGTCTCTTCTGAGACAAGAGCGGACAGGTTTACTGCCGATCCGCTCTGGCTTAGTGGGACCTCCTGGTCAGATGCAACCGGCGCTGATGGGGGTATATTTGGGGGCTGGGATTCATATGGCGGGGGCAGTCGCCGTAGGTGATCATCACCAATTAGGGGCCAGTCAGGTTCATCCTGCTCTCTCTCCGTCTTTAACGGAAACATCCCATTATTGGGTTTCCAGCACTGGGCATATTCCTTTTCTATTTGATTCGGCATTTGTCTTTCATTCACAAAAACATTCAACGCCTGTCTCACCCAGTCCTCATTTGAACCCAACCTTGACCACCACACTGCGCTCCCTCGGATAGGCTCCTTTGGCCATTCAAAGTAACAAAACTTTATCATAGTTTCCTTACTCTTACCCCGGGTGTTCCCTTCACCCCATCCATACAACATTCGCCCCAACGGACTATCGGGCGGAATGTGCGGCTCCATATGAATATGAGCCTTATCCAAGTTCCCCGGACCCTTACTTTTCCCGTTCCGGTTTTCCATTGTCTCGTCGGACTATTCCCGTCCGACAGACCCCGGTCGCTCAGGCAATACTTAATAGTCGCTTTTCTTACCTGGGTCCTGTGCACAAGAATCGCTCGACCGTCCCGTACGTATTTACCTTACACCCCCTCTTGCTTCCCGAGTCTTTCCAACCGAATATCACTCGCTCAAACTGCTGATGGCAAGCAAGGAGATCAGAGACTGCTGAAATCAGCAGGGTACACCTTCCCCTCCTTCTTTGCCTCCACCAAGCAGCCGGAGTGGCGATCCCGGACGAGCCCCCAGTTTGTGAGATACGCTTTGTGCTCACAATCACTGCTCAAAGACTAAATCTTGGAAGCAAGAGTTTCTTTATTCCTCACGAATCTGTAGACCCGGGTGCCTCTCCAAGTCGAGACACACCGAAGCCAAAGAAGTCATCCCCCTTTATACACAGAATTTTACATTCAACCTCCCCTCCGGACCCTTCTCCAATCAGGGTCTGAGGTGCACAATCTGTAGGTACATCCCTCCGTACATCCCCCTTCACCTCCCACATCATACATCGCATGTTCAAACATGTTCATGGTAATGAGCAGTTTCTTGACCAGGGGTGTGTTGTAATATTCATTTATTCTATTAAGCATGCTCCGTTGCTCATGACCTACCCTAGTTTTACTCACCTCCTAGTGAACCCTCTCAGTTCTCCTATATCAGTACTAAAGCTAAGCTATAGTGACAAGGGTCCCATCTATCACTCCATTCCACATAGGGATCTCTCTACATCACTCCCTTCTACCGCTATACAATGCTATTACTTCTTACTCAAGGACTCAAGGATGGGTCTGGTAACCTTTAGACACAGCTGTGTCAGAACCCTCTCTCCGGCCCCTCTCAGTTCGAACTCTCTTTAAATCTCCTTACTTTAATGGGGTTTAATCACTTTATCCCTCATACGCCCATCCCCTCGAAGAAGTGTGTAACCCGATATACTAGGATAACGAAAGAGGGGGGAAATAATCGATCTTGGACATGACTATTGAAGAAATAGACAGGAGAATGGTCAAGTAGACCAAACCTGCGGCTATCTGCATCGTTGATTTCTGTTATTTGGTCTGTAACTGCTCCGCTCTTCCACAGTCCCCTATATAACAAAACGGGACATTCTCGGTTTGCTCCGTCTTAGCTCCAATGTCTATGACATCCATCTCTTACTGCGCCCTGCGCCATCGTCCGTTACTTCAGCTCTGCAATGAGATTTTAGCTTTCCCTCCTCCCCCCAATGTGCACTCCGCTCGCTAGAGATTTCCACGTCCATCGTGGTTGACAAAAGAGAGGGAGGTTCAAAGCGCTCGTCATTCCATCGAATACCTAGTTTCTTGCACGCTCTCTCCACCACATTTAGCGAACAAACTCTCATTGCAAGAAAACCTTTACATTAAACACAAAACACACCGGGCTTGCGTGACAACGAGAGAAGGTGGACTCTTACGATGACATATCGCTGATTACACTCCGTTATTCAAACCAATTGCTTTCGACAAGGATAGGAGAAGGACAGAACCGATGTGTGAAAATCATTTCACTATTCGGTAAGTTTCAATGAAGACCACCCACCCCCCCCCCCCACAAGAAATTGTGGTGAAGGGCAATCGACCTGAAACATTGGCCCAACACAGTTGCTTTACAACCTGCTGAGTGGTTATGTTGTTTCGGTTCCCATTCAGAGATATACTAGCGTGCAAATACTATGCAGCGCGAAAAAATATCCTGCAACAAGCTCGTCAGATTAAACCAAATTGCCCAGCAGAACTAATTCCACTTGTTTCCACCTGGTACTAATTCCATCCCAGCCGTTCCTTTCCCCATACGTCTAAATGACAGTTTTAATTACGTTTATCTAACTCTACCGCATTTTCCTTTTACTTGTGTTCACTGAGCACGTGGTATTGGTGGTATTGGTGGTACTCTGTCATCTAAATACAGGAAGAATATCATTCAGTAGGAAAGGTGCAGAAGAGATTCAGCGGACTTTCATGGAACATAGAAAAGTACGGTTGACGAACAAGCTCATCGAGCCATAATGTGTCTGCCGATTATGATGCCAATATAAACTAACCTCGTGTAATCCATACATATCCTTCAACGTGCCTTTAACAAATTATTCTACACACAACGGAAGTGGCGGGATTCGACCACCATTACCACCACTGCCGTTCTGTGTATTCTACACACGACGGCAGCGGTGGTATTGGTGGTCGAATCCCACCATTGCCGTTGTGTATAGAATTATTTGTTAGAGGCACTTTGAAGACTATTAACTCCCATTTCAATGAAATTTCCAGCTGCAAAATCTCGAATATCAATCTTTATGCTCTTATGTTCTTTCTTCAACCCGAACGCTCAGCGTTCCACATTCAAGCTACTGCTGGATATTACCACGACAGGGACACGTTGGCGTTGCTATTGGCGTTTGCATCCTTCAGGTTTACAGATCTAGATTTACTTACTGTACTTTCTTACCGTATAAGCAATTTATTTGTGGAATTCCAGGGGCCACAGAGGGCAGTGGAGGCCAAGTCACTGGATGGATTTAAGAGAGAGCTAGATAGAGCTCTAGGGGCAAGTGGAGTCAAGGGATATGGGGAGAAGGCAGGCACGGGTTATTGATTGGGGACGATCAGCCATGATCACAATGAATGGCGGTGCTGGCTTCAAGGGCCGAATGGCCTCCTCTTGAACCTACTTTCAATGTGTCTATGTTCCTATAACAAGTTCCTAGCTTGCTTGCTTGCTTGTTTGCTTGCTGTAATGCAAGTAGTGTCCCTGGCCTGAGCGCTGCACCAGAACCGGGAGTGAACTGGAGAAAGGACTGAAGGGGGAACAGACGGTACACTGGGAAGTAACTGATGTTAGATGCCAGAATTTGTGTATTGCCGATGCTCTGCTAGGTCAAGATGTGATGTCACTAAGGTTGGATCTCAGAATGGTTGCCAGACCATGTTAAATGGTGAATTCTGATCTAATGTCGTGGATGGTAAAGATAAAGGGAAATGAAAGGGCGGGGCAATCACCTATTCAAAGGAGACAAGGACAAGGTCAACCAGAGGAGATGAGGAATGCAGGCTGATTAGGCCGAGCCCTCGCGCTTACGCAGTCCATGTGTACGTTTTGGGACGGTAACGGCGGGACAATTATATCTTGCTTTAGTTTCTGACGACCAGATTACTAACCGCAATCCCCATGTTCGGTCCCACCCGAGAATTGAGGATCTGATGATCGGATTATTATTCTGAACACGTCACAGAGTGTTGTTCGATAATACTCAGCGGCAGAATTGATGGCTTGCCTCTCTGTTGAAAGAACATGTTCCGATGATATTTAGACGAAAGTAATACATCCAGACCGGCGTTCATTTGCAAAGATTGTTACTGTTGTCTTGTTTTCCAATTCATTCCATTATCTTCTTGTGCAGCAGGTTCGCCTTTTGTGCCCATCTCGGTAACATCACGTGGCAAACGCCAGTTTCTGATAGAACGTAGGCACAAAATGCTGGATTAATTTAGCAGGACAGGCGGCATTTCTGGAGAGAATAAATAGGTGACGTTTCGGGTGGAGATCCTTCTTCAGACTGATGTCAGGGGAATGGGCGGGACAAAGATAGAATGTAGTCGGAAACAGTAAGTGATGGGAGAACTGGGACCAAGGACATTTATTGTCACATACGCCAATTGTGCAGTGAAATTTGAGTTACCATGCAGCACACAAATAAGATAAACACAACACTGTAGAATTCAACATCGGCTGGTGGTCTGTTTCCATAGTCACGGCCAAAATTAAGTCCTTGAATTTCGTGCAGGCAAAAAGCACAGCAAGCAATTCCTTTTCGATCTGGGCATAATGTTCAGTCTCAGACAGGATGCGGGAGGCGTATGCAACAGGTCTGCAGTCACCTTCAGTGGAAGTCTGTAGGCAAGCAGCGTCAAGTCCATACTGGGATGCATTACACGTGAGGTCTCCGGCAACGCCAAAGCAAAGTAGGCGAGAGTTGGCGCACCGGCCAATTGCAGTTTAAGGATGTCAAAAGCTCTCTGGTGTTGTGGGTACCAGTGTCCTTGCGAGTCAGTTCTCGCAGGGGGGCAGATATTTCGCTGAGGTTGAGAATTATTTTCCCCAAGTAGATGACCATTCCCAGGAATCTCTGTGAACTCGTAACGTCAGTGGGAGCTGGCACCTCATTGAAGGCAATGGTCTTGGAGGGATCCGGTCTGAGGCCATCACTGGTGAATACGTGTCCGACATAGTTAACCTCCGTGACACGAAATTTGCATTTGAGAGTGTTGAGCTTGAGATGGATGGCTTTAGCATGGTCTAGAACTTTCTTCAAGCTGGCATCATGATCAGCTGTGTTGCGTCCGGCAACGAGAATATCATCGACAATGATGGCGCACGGATACCCCGCAAACAATTGTTCCATTGAGCGTTGGGAAACCTTACTAGCAGTGTTGATGCCAAAGGGCATCCGTAGAAATTTATAGCAGCCAAAGGGGGTGCCGAACGTGGTGAGATTGGACGAGTCAGGATCCATCGGGATCGGCCAAAACTAACTTTTGGCATCCAGAACAGAAAACACGAATGCACTGCTTATCTGAGCAGCAACTTCCTCTACTGTACGCATCGGGCAGTGTGGCCATTTGATCGCTGTGTTCAGATCTAAGGGGTTTTTTTTCGAAAGCAACACAGAGCTCACGACCTGGAGCGTGGGAGCCGTCACAGTTAGAACACTGTTCGACAGATCTCTGAGGCTGTCGAGGTGGTGTGTGGGGTTGTGAACGCCGGTTACGATAGGAGATGTCGGTAGCATTGACACTGTACGAGGAACGTGTCCCAGCGCCCAAAGTGAAACAGTTTGTGTGTGAAACAGTTAGTTCAGCAATACTGCAAGCATGCTCAGCTCGGGCCAAGGTCAGTTCCGTATCGCGGAGTGGTTCATACCTTATCAATAAGCAGACCTCCCACCAGTCTGTCGCAGATGAGATGATCACACAGATCCCCAAAACGGCAGCGTGTAGCAATGTGTTTCAGATCACTAATGTGATTTTCTACAGGTTCTCCTTGCCGTTGGTAGCGAGCAAAAAAAAATAGTACTTTCAAGTATGGAGTTGGCACGAAGGTCACACAGTTGTCTGAACTTAGTGAGTAGGACCGCGGGATCATCAATAGTTTCAGCAGCTGCTACAATCTGGTTGTTGTGATCCAGAACTGCAGGCGCGTAGTCGAAACGCTCAGCGCGCTTCATTGCTTCAGGGCCGGCGACATTGAGTAGTGGAGAGGCGCAGCGTTGCGAGGGGCAGCACGAATATAATGGTTGCAGTCGCGCTCAAAAATGCGCCGACGTTCAGCGATGTCCGAGTGAAAGATCAGAGGGTCTGGGCGGCGAAGTGAGATGGCCATGGCAGCAATAGTGAATAGACGAAAACAAAACTCAGTGGGCAGGAAAAACCGATATACATAAACACGGAGTGGGTTACCAACCACTTCATGACCCAGTCATACTCAGAACATGGTACAACAGTATGTATTGCAGCGCACTTGCATTAAACCACAGAATGTTGCTTCAGTTGCGTAGCGGCAATGGACTGACAGCACACTACTAGTTGGCTTACGATAATACGAACTGTGAAGTAGGCGGAGCTACTAACACTACATTGGTCAGTATGAAGTAACCAATCTAAAATTAAGGACTGAACGGAGGTGTTCAGCGAAAAGATCGCCGAGCCTGAGCCCGAGCCCGAGCCCGAGCCCGAGCCCGAGCCCGAGCCTGAGCCCGAGCCTGGCAATTTCTGATAAAATGCGGTAAATGACACTAAACTGCATTTTGTTGTACCCATACTTGTATCTGTGCAATGACATTAAATTTGAATTGAATTGAATTTGAATTTGTTTACTCCCATGACACTATGTGATCAACACCTACAGGATTAACGTATTTAAACGCACGCAGGCCGCTGCTTGGGTGTTGCGTTTTACCCATTGTGTGAAGTGCGGGTGATATCACTGAAATGACCGATATTCCGATAGTTATCTGTGCGTCGAGCCAATTAGCCGTCTGACAGAACAGTTTATAAACGGAGCATTCGTCGATGCTCAACTGACCGACTGAGGCGTCGTTCCTCATGACGTGTTGTCGCTTCTCCCCTGATTGGCAATTTTGACATCTCTGGAGTAATGGAAAACGAATCATTCACAACCACGCACATGGAATAATTTATGAGGCAACGGATGAAATACCGTGGAGTCAGTAAATCTGCTTGCGGGACTCTGCTACGAATGGAAGAGAGATTAGAAAATGTTGGAATAGCAGAAAATAAGGACAATTGAACAAATCCGCTGTGAGGTCCCGTAATTACAGAGAATAACTGGGAAAGGTCAAAACGTGGGCTGTAACCTCTTGGTGATGTGTACAGAAGTTAGTGTCGTCCCAGTATTCCAAGGTTTTCCTTGCAAGCCGTGCTCAAAACACGATGCAATGTCAGGCATTTATTCAATTGTCATTGGAACGCTACATTGCATCGTCTGCTGTTTTATCTGTGTAAAAACAACAAGGGAGACAGCATTTCAAACTTCATGCTAACCAGCATATACAGTCTGAAGAAGGGTCTCGATCCGAAACGTCACCTATTTCTTCGCTCCATAGATGCTGCCTCACCCGCTGAGTTTCTCCAGCGTTTTTGTCTACCTTCGACCTCTCCAGCATCTGCACTTCTTTCTTAAAGCTCATGCACCAATTTCAGCTTCTCACAGCGCCCTTTCCCGAATCCCAGTGCAACAAACGGGCTCAACAGAGCTGCGATGGCCGAGTGGTTAAGGCGTTGGACTTGAAATCCAATGGGGATTCCCCACGCAGGTTCGAACCCTGCTCGCAGCGGTAATATTTTCAGGCACCTGGTGCTGTACAACTCCTCGCAGTTTTTTCCCCCTTGAAGAATCATGAGGCCTCGCCCAATCCTCTCCACATTCCAGAGGCCAGAGTGAGCAACACCGCAAGCTGGAGGAACAGCACCTCATATTCCGCTTGGGGAGTCTGCATCCTTTGGGCTTGAACATTGAATTTTATCAATTCTGTTAACCCTTGCTGTCTCCTCCCCTTCCCACCTCTCCCTCAGCCCTCGGGCCCTGGCATTCCCTCTATCTCTATCTCCCTCCCCCACCCCAGTCGCACCAGCTTCTCATTTTCACACCACAAACAGCTTACAATGGCTTGTTCCCTTTATCATCGATACTTTTTTGCATATCTTTCATTCATTGTTCCTTATCTCTCCACATCACCGTCTATATCTCTCGTTTCCCTGATCCCTGACCAGTCTGAAGAAGGGTCTCGACCCGAAACGTCGCCTATCTCCTTCGCTCCTTAGATGCTGCTGCACCCGCTGAGTTTCTCCAGCTTTTTGTGTACCCTCTCCACATTCCTCTGGTCACGCTGTTTGATTTTGGTGAACTATGGATGGGCCAGTAGCTTACCTTCGCTGTTAAGGTGATCGGAGCTGAGATAACGTTGCTGTCGGATTTATGTGGCGCAGATTCCTTTCGTGCGCGAAATAAAGCGCAGGACTTTTCCTAGAAGGGGAACAGATTTTTGCTCATTGAATTGCTGTCCGTCGTCTTATTCTAAACTCGATGACTAAATAAGACGGAAGGAAAATAAACCCTATATCGGCAGCTGAACGCTCGTCTAGATTCATCTTGCGCCTGTTACTAAACTGCATTTTAGCCTGGTTGTCTGCAGTTCTGACTGAGTCCAGCCCCATTCAGGAGCTTCCCTCTGATTCTGCCCCCTAGGTGGAAGGAATCTGCGAATTAATGCGGGCACTGCCATTATATTTTGACGCCAATGTCTTATCGAAAGCCCACTGGGGCTAGGCGGAAAGGATGCCAACTACACGGTTGGGGATCACACGGATCTAAGGTTCAGATTGAGACGCAACACAGCAAACAATACTGGTCATCAGAGCTGTCACACACTACAGGGTTTGTCGGGGATTTCAGCTACCGATAAAGCTTCAATTTTTAAGGTGCGGTTCCTCAAATAGTGTCGGTCACAGCCATATTCTGATATAAAGGAGTGGAGTTAATACATCATCAGTGCCTCTGTTTACGGAGATAGTTCCCGAAGCGCTTGGGACCTCCAATCCACCTCGTTCCCGCATAGAAACATAGAAACGACTTCCGGTGGCGTCAATGGTGGGGTGAGAGACGTCGCTGTTTCGCTCTGCTCCCGAAGAATGTTTTAATGTGCTAAAATATGAGTTGGAAGACGGGGGAGTTCTGAAAATAACTACCGGAGCTGCTATTTAATTGTGTGTTATCAGAATCCTGCTGATAACAGAGAATAATTGCAGTTTTAAATGAAAAAACAGAAACCTCGCCAGAAGTCTGCAAAAGCCACTTCAAGACCTGCTACAAGAGCCTACTTGAAAAAACCTGAAAAGACTCCTCAATCCCCTCAAACATCAGCTGGAAGTTCAGAAGAAGAAGTTGATTCCCGAAATCCTTCTACAGAATTGACTTTAATGGAGGAACAAATGGAACACCTGGAAAAGTCAGTATTAGCTTCAGTCACTGAAGTTATTTCAAAACTGATACGAGAGGAGAACCTCGTGCTGGACAAAAGCCTCTCTGAAAAAAATTAAACAAGGTAATGATACGCTGATGGGGAAAATTGATGACTTAACCAAACGTGTGGTCGAAGTTGAGGAGGATTTAAATAAAAAAATTAAGCAGGTTGATAAG
The DNA here is from genome assembly GCA_035221665.1 of Okamejei kenojei. Classification (NCBI taxonomy): domain Eukaryota; kingdom Metazoa; phylum Chordata; class Chondrichthyes; order Rajiformes; family Rajidae; genus Okamejei; species Okamejei kenojei. Next base: position 50,448 of record JAVHYY010001119.1, on the reverse strand, counting down.
GATTGTAATAAAAAACTGGATACAATGCTAAAATCTACTGAGGTGGCTATGGAAGGAATGGACAATACGATAACTGAGATGGCTAAGGAGATAAAGAGACTAAAACAGGAACAAGAAATCATTGGGCGGGAGCTTGCTAAAATGAAGTATAAATGCACGGACTTGGAGGCAAGATCAAGGAGACAAAATTTGAGGATAATTGGATTAAAAGAAGGAAAGGAGATTGGACAAAACTTTCAGGAGTTTGCTGCCAATTTACTCAAACAAGTACTTAAGCTGCCTGAAGCCCCGAGAATAGATATGGCTCACCGAGTCCGACGTAAGGCTCAAGCAAGCTTAACTGCCCCCCCAAGACAGATTATTCTGAAATTCTATGACATTTCAACCTTGGAAGGAATTATGAAAAAGATTCCATATGGAGGGAATTTGATGTTTGGAGAAGACAAACTAAGATTCTTCCGTGATTTTCCAGCTGAAGTCATGGAAAAGAGGAATAAGTTTACAAACACGAGAAGACTACTGAAAGAGGTCTCGGGAGTAAGATATGGGATAGTATATCCCGCTAAATTGAGAATTTCTTATAACCATGTTGAACGTGCATTCACGGATCCAGAAGAGGCATTTAAATATGCACAAAGTATCACAAAGGAGGTCTACTGATCGTTAGGAGTTGGTCTCCTACAATAACATCGAGGAGAAGCGACAAAGAAAGGACTGTGTCTCTTTTTTTTTAACATACAAAAAAGACTGCTCTTGTTAAAATGGCGAATCTTCCTCGAGGCACTGTCTAGACTTTATCTTTGGAATGTTAATTCAAGGTCGGATTTTAAGTTTTCATTTCAACAAAGGACTGACAAAGAAGAGAAACTGTGGCGGGGAAAATAAATTGAGAATATAGTGTAATATAGAATACGATTTAAGAAACATATAATTACATACTAACATAAAATATAATTAATAAAATTGGGTAGTATTAATAACATACTAACACATTTTATGGATACAGTAGACTTAATCTAGATCGTGCGTAAAGGGGGGAGGAGATTCAGATACTTGGAAATTATCCAAGGGTCTGAATTTGGTTAACCCCTTGGGACCTGCTGTTGTCTGATACAAAAGTTTGAGACTTAATTGTAATAAATCTAGGCATATTGATAGATATGGATATATAATTAACATAATTACTGTTATATTTAAATATATAATTAATTTGGAAACTACTTTTTTATTTTGTTTTTCCTCCTGGAAGATAAATTTCTAATCTAGCTATTGGAGTATGTTTTATTATATATATATATATATATAATTTTGAACTTTGTATCGCTCTCTCTTCCAATTAATAATAATTGGTCAAGGGGGCAGAGCGAAACATATAAAAACATCTACGGAAGTCAATAACAATTTTTCTACCACCTGTTGGTGGCTTGTTTTTAATTATAATATCTTTATTTTTGGATATTATAATATCACTTTTTGTTTGTTAATTATCTTTTCACGACTCTACACTTTCTGGTCTTTTTCAAGGTTTATTCTGAAGGAGAGATGCCAACAAAACTTAACAGCTGGGGATGATCATCCTTCATCTGGAGTTATAAGGTTCTTGGTTGCACCATATGAAGTAAAGGTATTAACATGATCCATAATGCAAGACGATAAACAAAATAAAACTGGAGGAATCACGTTTTGTAGTTGGAATATAAGGGGCGCTAATGAACCAATTAAAAGGGGTAAGATCTTTGCCCAATTAAAAGCCTTAAAAAGTGACATTATTTTCTTACAAGAGACGCATCTGAAATATCAAACACAGATAAGATTGAAGGCAAATTGGATTGGGCAAACATACTACTCTTCATTTACTTCTAAATCTAGAGGCACGGCTATTATCATTCGTAAAGGTATACCATTTAAATTAAAGAATACTATAGCAGATAAAGAGGGGAGGTACGTCATAGTTACGGGAGAAATTTATTCTACTCCACTTACTTTGATAAATATTTATGCTCCTAATTTTGACAACCCCCAATTTTTTAGTAAAATTTTGGATATAATTTCAGAACTTAATCATCAAAATGTGATAATAGGGGGAGATTTGAATTGTGTTTTAGATCCATATTTGGATAAATCAGCAAAACAAAAAAGGACTAACATAAAATCTAAAACGAGTGAACTCCTAAATACATACATGAAAAATTCTAATATAACAGATGTATGGAGGATCGCTAACCCAGTAAGTAGGGAATATTCATTTTATTCAACAGTACATAAAACATATTCACGTATTGATTATTTCTTAGTGGACACAAAACTAATTCCATATACATATAATTCTAAATATCATAATAGTATCATTTCTGATCATTCCCCGTTAACTTTTTCTTTAAAATTAGAAGGAATGCCCGATAAAAATTCGTTTTGGAGGTTTAACCCCCAAATTTTAAATAACTCACAAGGTTGCACATATTTAAAAGAGCAGATGAGATTCTTCTTTGAGACAAATGATACACCAGATATTTCACCCTCTTTATTATGGGAAACTTTTAAGGCATTTATTAGAGGAATTATAATCTCATATCAAGCTTTCCAAAATAAAAAGAATAATACTGAACAATTGCAGTTAGAACAAGAAATTAGACAATTAGATTCAGAAAATGCCAAAGAACCAACTATAGATAAACATAATAAGATAATAATACTAAAATATAAACTAAATAAAATTTTATCGGCCAGAATAATGAGATTATTTCAAATTACAAAACAAGAAAATTTTGAATTTGGTGATAAACCTCATAAACTCTTAGCACGCCAACTGAAAAAAAGGGACACAGAAAATACAATTACTAAAATTAAATCAGACAAAGGGGAATTACTAACACTACCTAAAGATATTAATAAAAGATTTGCTCAATTTTATCAAAACTTATATACATCGAAAACCTCTGCAAATAATACTCAAATTGCAAATTTCTTAGATAATTGTAATCTTCCAAAATTAAATATGGTGGAACAAGAGGCATTAGGAGCTCAGATTACACTACAGGAAATAGAAGAAACAATTAGTTCGTTGAAGAACGGCAAAACCCCAGGACCAGATGGCTTCAGTAATGAATTCTATAAAAGATTCTACGAAATAATTTCTCCACGGTTGCAAGATTTATATATATACATTTTTAAAGAAAATAAACTACCAGAAACACTAACTGAATCAACTATTACACTTATACCAAAAAAGGATAAAGATCTAGAAGACCCAGGCTCATATAGAGCTATTGCACTCCTAAATACAGACCAAAAAATATTAACGAAGACCCTAGCGAGAAGATTGAGTAAATATGTTAGTAAACTAATAAATCCGGACCAAACAGGGTTCATACCAAAGAGATACTCATTTAACAATTTGAGACGGTTGTCTAATATAATGTACTCACATAATACTGAAGAAGAACTAGCAATTATTTCATTGGATGCAGAAAAAGCTTTTGATCAAGTAGAATGGCAATATTTATTCAAAGTATTGGAAAAATTTAATATGGGAGATAATTTTATTTCATGGGTAAAACTATTATATGATAAGCCGACGGCTAGAATACTGACTAATAATATATTATCCCTGAAATTCCACTTAGCAAGGGGCAATAGGCAGGGGTGCGCGTTATCGCCCCTGCTTTTTGCACTAGTGATAGAGCCTTTAGCTGAAAGTATAAGAAGCCATCCGAACATTCATGGGTATATTACCAAACACTCAAATAATAAAATTTCATTATATGCAGATGACATATTATTATATATTACAAATTCGCAAATTAGCATACCAAATATACTAAAATTTAATAGAGGAATTTGGTTCTTTTTCAGGATATAGAATAAATTGGAACAAAAGCGAAATTATGACGATAAAACCTCAAGAGTCGACACATCTGTTGAAATTCCCTTTTAGAATTACAACAGAAAAATTTAAATACTTGGGCATCCAAATTACTAGGAACTATAAATCATTACTCAACGCAAACTATATGCCTTTATTAACTAAATTAAATGGGCTGATTAAATTTTGGAAGACACTGCCGATGTCATTAATAGGCAGAATAAACGCGATAAAAATGATCTTCTTACCACAAATATTGTACCTATTTCAATCAATACCAATATACATACCTAAAAAATTCTTCAAAAAATTAGATTCTGATATTATAAACTTTATATGGGATTATAAATCACACAGAATAAAAAAAAACACTTGTGTAAATCTAAAGAATCAGGGGGACTGACACTCCCTAACTTATTGTATTATTATTGGGCAGTGAATATTAAAAATATAATCTACTGGTTGGACAGTTCTGCCCAACAGGTAGATTGGATAAGAATGGAGGAAGAGGATTGTTCCCCTTATAATATAGGAGCGATCCTTCTTTCCCCGATAAAACTGAACAATGTAATATACAAGAAGAATCCAATTATTCATAGTATAATACGAATTTGGAAACAAATAAAATTAACTTTAAAATTAAGAAAATTATCGCTTCTTTCTCCAATAGCTAATAATCCCTCATTCAAACCATCCATTATTGATAAAACGTTTACCCATTGGGAAAGAATAGGAATTAAAATGATGGGAGATATGTATGAAATGGGAAAACTTTTATCATTCCAACAATTACAACTAAAATATAATTTGAAAAGTAATCAATATTTCAAATACCTTCAAATTCAAGATTATTTGAAAAAGTATATACAAGGATATCAAACTTTAACCCCAGATCTACTGGAGGAAGGAATGAATAGAAAGGCAGAATCAAGCAATTTAATATCTTACTTATATAATATAATTCTAAATATAGAAACACCAACGACAGAAGCAATTAGAAGAGACTGGGAACAAGAGTTATTGATAAAAATTCCGAACGATAGATGGGATAAAAATCTATTATATGTAAACAAATGTTCAATGAATGTAAGACATAACCTAATTCAATTTAAAATTTTACATAGATTATATTATTCGAAAACAAGACTGAATAAAATATTTTCAAATGTTTCCCCCATCTGCGACAAATGTCTAACTCAAAATGCCACTATAGCACATTCCTTTGTCTCTTGTACAAAACTGTATACATTTTGGAATGAAATTTTTGGAATTTTTACAAAACTATTTAACACAAAATTGAACCCCAATACTGAATTGATTATCTTTGGATCAATGGAAGAGGGAAGTAAACTAACTATATTCCAAGAAGCCTTTCTTAATTATGGTCTAATAACAGCGAAAAAACGTATACTTAAATTTTGGAAAAACGCACCTACGCCAACATTCAAAATGTGGATCTCAAATATGTCTGAAACGCTACATCTTGAAGAAATGAGATTCCTCTTACTAGGCAAAGTAGACCAATTCTTAAAGATTTGGTCTCCGTTTATCAACTTTATACAAGCATATGGTGCAACATAACATAACCTTAGAGATTAAATGGTTCAGAACTGGGTGACGAATGGGCAAAAATATGAGATAGGTAGATCTCTCCTAATCTTTCATTTCTTATTACTTTTTCCTTTTCTTTCAATCTTTTAACTTCTCACCTCTGTCCTTTATTTTTTTTTACTTTCTGTTTCTACTTGCTTGTCTATCTATTCCGACACTCTTTATTTCTCTTTTCTCTCACTGTTCTTTTATTATTGCACCAAAAATATGAAGTTGTACAAGAATGAAAATATGTATTTATGTATTATGTATTAGGTACTTAAGTACCAGACTACTGTACTTACTTCTAACAAAAATAAACAAACAAAAAAAAAAAGAAACATAGAAACATAGAAAACAGGTGCAGGAGGAGGCCATTCGGCCCTTCGAGCCAGCACTGCCATTCATTGTGATCATGGCTGATCGTCCCCAATCAATAACCCGTGCCTGCCTTCTCCCCATATCCCTTGAGTCCACTAGCCCCTAGAGCTCTTTCTTAAATCCATCCAGTGATTTGGCCTCCACTGCCCTCTGTGGCAGGGAATTCCATAAATTCACAACTTTCTGGGTAAAACAGTTTTTTCTCACCTCAGTCTTAAATGACCTCCCCTTTATTCTAAGACTGTGGCCCCTGGTTCTGGACTCACCCAACATTGGGAACATTTTCCCTGCATCTAGCTTGTCCAGTCCTTTTATAATTTTATATGTTTCTATAAGATAACCCATCATCCTTCTAAACTCCAGTGAATATAAGCCTAGTGTTTTCAATCTTTCCTCATATGACAGTCCCGCCATCCCAGGGATTAATCTCGTGAACCTACGCTGCACTGCCTCAATCACAAGGATGTCCTTCCTCAAATTAGGAGACCAAAACTGTACACAATACTCCAGATGTGGTCTCACCAGGGCCCTATACAACTGCAGTATAATAACATAATTACTCCTATACTGAAATCTTCTTGTTGTGAAGGCCAACATCCCATTAGCTTTCTTCACTGCCTGCTGTACCTGCACGCCAACTTTCAGTGACCAAAGAACAAGGACGCCCAGGTCTCGCTGTACCTCCCCCTTACCTAACCTAACCCCATTGAGATAATAATCTGCCTCCTTGTTTTTGCCGCCAAAGTGGATAACCTCACATTTATCTATATTATACTGCATCTGCCACGCATCTGCCCACTCACTCAACCTGTCCAGGTCACCCTGCAACCTCCTAACATCCTCTTCACAGTTCACACTGCCACCCAGCTTTGTGTCATCCGCAAACTTGCTAGTGTTGCTCCTAATTCCCTCTTCCAAATCATTAATATTTATGGTAAACAGTTGTGGCCCCAACACCGAACCTTGCGGCACTCCACTCGCCACTGCTTGCCATTCTGAAAAGGACCTTTTAACTCCTACTCTTTGCTTCCGGTCTGCCAACCAATTTTCTATCCATGTCAACACCCTACCCCCAATACCATGTGCTCTAATTTAGTCACCAGTGTCCCGTGCAGGACCTTATCAAAGGCTTTCTGAAAGTCTAGATACACTACATCCACTGGCAACCCTTCATCCATTTTACTTGTCATATGCTGAAAAAAATCCACAAGATTAGTCAAGCATGATTTCCCTTTCATAAATCCATGTTGACTTGGACTAATCCTTTTACTGCTATGCAAATGCTCCATTATTACCTCTTTAATAATTGACTCCAGCATCTTTCCCATCTCCAGGCTAACTGGTCTGTAATTCCCCGTTTCCTCTCTCGCTCCTTTCTTGAAAAGTGGGATAACATTAGCTATCCTCCAATCCACAGGAACTGATCCAGAATCTATTGAACATTGGAAAATGATCACCAATGTGTCCACTATTTCTCGAGCCACCTCCCTGAGGTCCCTGGGATGCAGACCATCAGGCCCAGGGGATTTATCATCCTTCAGTCCCATTAGCCTACCCAATACTATTTCTCACATAATGAAAATTTATTTCAGTTCCTCTACCCCCTTAGATCCTCTGCCCTCCAGTACATCTGGGAGATTGTTTGTGTCTCCTTAGTGAAGACAGATCCGAAGTACCTATTCAACTCTTCTGCCATTCCTTGTTGCCCATAATGATTTCACCCGTGTCTGGGTTCAAGGGACCCACATTTGACATTGCTACTCTTTTTCCCTTAACATATCTAAAGCAGCTTTTACTGTCCTTCTTTATATTCCTGGCCAGTTTCCCTTTGTACTTCATCTTTTCAGCTCGTATTACCCGTTTTGTTTCCTTCTGTTGTCCTATAAAAGTTTCCCAATCCTCTGGCTTCCGGCTTCTCTTTGCTGTGTTATACATCTTTTCTTTTAGTTTTATTCTATCCCTAACTTCTCTTGTCAGCCACGGTTGCCTCCTACCCTCCTTAGAATCTTTCTTCCTTTTGGAATGAAATGATCCTGCGTCTTCCGGATTATGCCTAGAAATTCCTGCCGTCGCTGTTCCACCGTCATTCCTGCTAGGATCCCTTTCCAGTCTATTTTGGCCAGCTCCCCTCTCATGCCTTTATAGTCCCCTTTGTTCAACTGCATCACTGCCACTTTTGATTTATCGTTTTCGTTCTCAAATTACAGATTAAAACTAATCATATTAGTTTTTTGCTCTTTGCACCTCCAACTACTTTCTTTGTTGGAAGAAGCACAAATGATTTAATCAGAACAAGTATGGGACGGAGTGACGCTCACTTTCACTGTTGCTCCGAGAGAAGCAAAGCCGCTGACAAAAGTAGTCTCCAAATTGGCTGGCATTTGTGAAGTCGTTAGAAATACGGAATTCCGTCTTTACCCTTCTAGTTGTGCTGCATTGGTGTGTGAAACGTTCATCGGTCCGTGACAAACATGTAGGCCGTGTGTTTGGGAATTGATGTATCCATACCATATAACCATATAACAATTACAGCACGGAAACAGGCCCTCTCGGCCCTTCCAGTCCGTGCCGACCATTTGTTTTCCCCTAGTCCCATCTACCTGCACTCAGACCATACCCCTCCATTCCCTTCATGTCCATATACCTATCCACTTTACTCTTAAATGTTAAAATCGATCCTGCCTCCACCACTTCTGCTGGAAGCTCATTCCACACAGCCACCACCCTCTGAGTAAAGAAGTTCCCCCTCACGTTACCCCGAAACCTCTGTCCCTTAATTCTCATGTCATGCTCTCTTGTTTGAATCTTCCCTACCCTCAATGGGAAAAACGTATCCACGTCAACTCTGTCTATACCTTTCATCATTTTAAAGACCTCAATCAAGTCCCCCCTTAACCTTCTGCGCTCCAAAGAATAAAGACCTAACTTGTTTAACCTTTCTCTGTAACATAGTTGCTGGAACCCTGGCAACATTCTAGTAAATCTCCTCTGTACTCTCTCTACATCCTTCCTATAACTAGGCGACCAAAATTGTACACCATACTCCAGAATTGGTCTTACCAATGCCTTGTACAATTTTAACATTACTTCCCTACTCCTATATTCAATGCTCTGATTTATAAAGGCCAGCACACCATAGGCTTTCTTTACCACCCTATCTACATGCGATTCCACCTTCAGGGAACTATGCACAGTTATTCCTAGATCCCTCTGTTCCACAGCATTCCTCAATTCCCTACCATTTACCATGTACGTCCTATTTTGTTTTGTCCTGCCAAGATGTAGCACTTCACACTTATCAGCATTAAACTCCATCTGCCATCTTTCAGCCCACTTTTCCAAATGGCCCAAATCTCTCTGTAGACTTTGAAAATCTACTTCATTATCCACAACACCACCTATCTTAGTATCATCTGCATACTTACTTATCCAATTTTCCACCCATCATCCAGATCATTGATGTACATGACAAACAACAGTGGACCCAACACAGATCCCTGAGGCACCCCACTGTTCACCGGCTTCCAACCTGACAAACAGCCATCCACCATTACTCTCTGACATCTCACATTCAGCCACTGTTGAATCCATCTTGCTACTCCGCCATTAACACCCAAAGATTGAACCTTCTTAACCAACCTTCCATGGGGAACCTTGTCAAAGGCCTTACTGAAATCCATATAGACAACATCCACTGCTTTACCCTCATCAATTTCCCTAGTTACCGCTTCAAAAAATTCAAGAAGGTTTGTCAAACATGACCTTCCAGGCACAAATCCATGTTGACTGTTCCTGATCAGACCCTGTTTATCCAGATGCTTATATATATTATCTCTAAGTATCCTTTCCATTAATTTGCCCACCACTGACGTCAAACTAATAGGTCTATAATTGCTAGGTTTATTCTTTGAACCCTTTTTAAACAATGGAACAACATGCGCAGTACGCCAATCCTCCGGCACTATTCCCGTTTCTAATGACATTTGAAATATTTCTGTCATAGCTCCTGCTATTTCTACACTAACTTCCCTCAATGTCCTAAGGAATATCCTGTCAGGACCTGGAGACTTATCCACTTTTATATTTTTCAAAAGTGTCAGTACTTCCTCCTCTTTGAATCTCATAGTTTCCATAGCTACTCTACTTTTTCCCCTTAACTCACAGAGTTCAATATCCTTCTCCTTGGTGAATACCGAAGAAAAGAAATTGTTCAATATCTCCCCCATCTCTTTTGGCTCTGCAGATAGCTGTCCATTCTGGTTCTCTAATGGTCCAATTTTATCCCTCGTTATCCTTTTGCTATTAATATAGCCGTAGAAACCCTTTGGGTTTACTTTCACCTTTCTTGCCAAAGCATCCTCATATCTTCTTTTAGCCTTCCTAATTTCTTTCTTAAGATTCTTAAGAAACCATAAAATATATTATGGTATCATTAAGATACCATAAAATATTTTCTAGCAAAAAGAGGCGTGACCTCATGAAGTTATGAAATTGCAATTTCTCCCTGAACAACTCGCTGAAGGAGTTGTTGGGAAGAAGCATAGACGGGTCCGTGAGCCAGACTTTTCTCATACTCGTGCGGGAATAAATACAGAATATGCTCCAAATTGCACGGATCCATTTGCTTACGCAGGGTAAGTTAGAATACTGTGAATGGAGAGGTTCCAAACAAACAACATTATTAATGTGGACACAATCGTGATCGGTTTGACATCTGAGTAGTTGAATTTAAAAATGAGCGATTCCATGAAAGGGCTAAGAGGCGCAGTGTATTCCACACACGAGGCATTCCACGTATCAGGTCGCTCCTGCGGGGCGACAAACTAAGCAACTAGTTTAGTCCAATTTAAATTTAAGAAAAATTCCTCTTTTATTTTCTATATTTTTGTTTTAGCGAATGACATTGCTTGATACAGTACTTTGATTGTAAATTGATGGCGAGATCTGAAACAAAGTGATTTTGCTTTCCCACTCTGTCACACTGACATGCAACACCGTTGCCACCGTACTACAGCATCCGACTCCATGCGGCGAGCGCGACCAAACCGGCAGCGGGGGCCGCGCCGAGGCGGGGTGAGTGGCGCAACGCGGCGCAAAGTGAGGCGAACTTGGAGCGAAGTCTTAAAGGTAAGTTCGCCAGGACAGAGAGGGACACACAGAGAGGGGCACAGAGGCACACACAGAGAGGGTCACGGAAGCACCTACAGAGAGGGTCACGGAAGCACCTGCAGAGAGGGTCATGGAGGCACGAGGTCGAGGCTGTGTGTAATGCGTCGAGGCGACTGCGAGCCGACAAGCCGTTGCTGCGCGGAATTTTTGAACATGGTCAGTTTTTCGGAGCCCCGCGTGATGTCGGGACGAACTCCGCACAATTCCGCACGGCTCCGGCGATCGAAGTGGGACCGGCCCCGCGACGCCGGACGGCTCAAGCGACCACGTTAGGTCGCGCTCATCGCATGGAGTTGCATGCTGCTGTCACTCTATAATGTCTTTCCCCACCACACTAACTTCAGACTGTTGTGCAGCTCCCCAATAACACCCAGATCCCAACAACAGAACATGATCTCTGTCATAATGCTCAGGATTACTTCAGCGAAATGGCCTAATTCTACTTCTATCACATGACCTTGAGATCTAAGGAAAACTGTAAATGTAATTACTGTTTAGGAAGGGAGCGATATAACATTTATTGACCTGACGTCAATAGTTGGTAAGATGTTCTAGTCCATTATTGAAGTTTTGGAGCACTTGACAGGCCGAAATATGCATTGTTTTGTCACGGGGAGATTTTGCCTGAAAAAATTTGATCAGATTCTTTGAAGACGTAGAGGAGAGAGAGAGAGAGAGAGCGAGAGAGAGAGAGAGAGCGAGAGAGAGAGAGAGAGAGAGAGCGAGAGAGAGAGAGAGAGCGAGAGAGAGAGAGAGGATGTTGCTTATCTGGAATTTCAGAATTTATTCAATGAAGGTGCCGTGCGTGAAACAAACAAGTCACGAGCCCGTGTACTAGTGGGGATAGAATAGTGGCAGATCTGCAAAAGGCAAAGAGTGGGAACATGGGTTTGCATTTTTTCTGGTTGGGTGATGATAATTAGTGGTGTTACACGGGGGCATTCGGCCTGCTAGTTTTCACACTATCTATTAATGATGTGTCTGATGAACTGGTGGCTTTGTCGCTAACTTTGCGGATAATACAAAGATAAGCAGAGGGCAGGTATTGTTGAGGAAGTATGAAGTCTGTAGAAGTTCTTAAACATGTTGGGTAAAAAGGCAAAATATGGCAAATTGAATACAGTGCAACAAATTGTATGGTTATGCACTTTGGTAGAAGCAATAACTGCGTAAGATATGTTCTAAATGGGAAGAAGATGGAGTAATCTGAGTTACAAAGAGAGGTTGGAGTGTTGGTGCAGTATTCATAAAGGGTTAAACTACAGGCTGAGCCGATAGTATGGAAGGCAAGTGCAATTTTAGCATTCATTTGGAGAGCATTAGAAAGCAAAACAAGGATGATATGCTGAGCCTTTATAAGGCGATGATCAGACTACATTTGGAATATTGTGAGCAATTTTCGGCGTCGGATCCGACGAAGGATGTGCCGGTGTTGTACAGGGTCTAGATGAGGTTTATCAGAATGATCCCGGGGACGAGTGGGTGTTGGGGGCCTTTAATGGCTCTGGGTTTGTACTGGCTAGAGTTTGGGAGGGCCTTATTGAAACCTGCCGAATAATGGGTGTGGAGAAGAAATTTCAAGTGGTAGCACCAGAGGTCACAACCTCATAATAAAAGGACGAAGGTTTAGAATGGAGAAGAGGATACACTTGTATGGCCAGTAGGTGACGAGTCTGTAAAATTCCTTGGCATAGACGGTGAAAAGGTCAAGTCAAGTCAAGTCAAGTCACATTTATTTATATAGCACATTTAAAAAACAACTCTCATTGACCAAAGTGCTTTACATTTGTTATAAGAGTAGTATACACAAGCAGGCTACATACATTTATACAAATAGCCCTTGCTCAGAGGAGGTCAGGAAAGGCTTGGGAGAACAGATACGTTTTTAGACTAGACTTAAAGGAGTCGATGGATGGGGCAGTTCTAATGGGGAGGGGGATGCTGTTCCACAGTCTAGGAGCTGCGACCGCAAAGGCGCGGTCGCCCCTGAGCTTATGCCTAGACCGCGGGACATTCAGCAACCCCAAGTCAGCCGATCTGAGGGACCTGGAGGTGGTGTAATGGGTGAGAACACTTTTACTGTAGGTGGGTGCAACCCATTGAGGGCTTTGTAGACAAAGAGGAGGGTCTTGAAATTTATTCGGAATCGCACAGGGAGCCAGTGGAGAGAGGCCAGGATCGGGGTGATGTGGTCCCTTTTTCAGGTGCCCGTCAGGAGTCTCGCTGCGGTGTTTTGGACCAGTTGCAGGCGGGACAGGGAAGATTGGCTGATGCCACTGTAAAGGGAGTTGCAGCAATCTAGGCGGGAGGAGATAAATGTATGGATGATCTTTTCGAGGTCATCAAACTGGAGGAATTGTTTTATTTTAGCTATCATCCGAAGCTGAATGAAGCTAGCTTTTACCACGGCATTGACTTGTTTGTCAAACTTCAGTGCTGAGTCAAATATCACGCCAAGGTTTTTGACGTGAGGTTTGAGTAGTGGGGTAAGGCTTCCAAGGCTGCCTGCTATCATTTTGTTTGAGTCCGAGGGGCCGAGAAGGATGACCTCAGACTTACTCTACAGACTTTCGTACAGACTACGAAAGGTAAATCATGTCTGACGAATCTTATAGAATTTTTCGAGGATGTAACTAGCAGAGTGGATAAGGGAGAAGCAGTGGATGTGTTATATCTAGACTTTCAGAAGGCTTTCGACAAGGTCCCACATAAGAGATTAGTACACAAACTTAAAACACACGGTATTGGGGGTTCAGTATTGATGTGGATAGAGAACTGGCTGGCAGACAGCAAGCAAAGGGTAGGAGAAAATGGGTCCTTTTCAGAATGGCAGGCAGTGACTAGTGGGGTACCGCAAGGCTCAGTGCTGGGACCCCAGCTATTTACAATATATATTAATGATTTGGATGAGGGAATTGAATGCAACATCTCCAAGTTTGCGGATGACACTAAGCTGGGGGGTAGTGTTAGGTGTGAGGAGGATGCTAGGAGGCTGCAAGGTGACTTGGATAGGCTGGGTGAGTGGGCAAATGCATGGCAGGTGCAGTATAATGTGGATAAATGTGAGGTTATCCACTTTGGTGGCAAAAACAGGAGGGTAGACCATTATCTTAATGGTGGCAAATTAGGAAAAGGGGAGATGCAACGACACCTGGGTGTCATGGTACACCAATCATTGAAAGTAGGCATGCAGGTGCAGCAGGCAGTGAAGAAAGCAAATGGTATGTTAGCATTCATAGCGAAAGGATTTGAGTACAAGAGCAGGGAGGTTCTACTGCAGTTGTACAGGGGTTTGGTGAGACCACACTTGGAGTATTGCGTACAGTTTTGGTCTCCAAATCTGAGAAAATACATTCTTGCCATAGAGGGAGTACAGAGAAGGTTCACCAGTCTGATTCCTGGGATGTCAGGACTTTCGTATGGGGAAAGACTGGATAGACTTGGCTTGTACTCGCTGGAATTAAGAATTTAGAAGACTGAGGGGGGATCTTATAGAAACTTACAAAATTCTTAAGGGGTTGGATAGGCTAGATGCAGGAAGATTGTTCCCGATGTTGGGGAGGTCCAGAACAAGGGGTCACAGTCTAAGGATAAGGGGAAATTCCTTTAAGACCGAGATGAGGAAAACATTTTTCACACAGAGAGTGGTGAGTCTCTGGAATTATCTGCCACAGAAAGTAGTTGAGGCCAGTTAATTAGCTATATTTAAGAGGGAGGTAGATGTGGCCCTTGTGGCTAAAGGGATCAGGGGGTATGGAGACAAGGCAGGTACAGGATACTGAGTTGGATGATCAGCCATGATCATATTGAATGGCGGTGCAGGCTCGAAGGGCCGAATGGCCTACTCCTGCACCTATTTTCTATGTTTCTATGTTTCTATTACTCTCGTTTATTTGGAGGAAGTTCTGGGCCATCCACACTTTATATCCTCGAGGCAGCGGGTATGGTTAAGCAGGTCAAGCCAATTGTGTATTTTTTAAATGGAGATCTCTACGTTCCTTATTAGTAAGGCGGTCAAAGGTTACCGAGAGAAGGCAGGATAATGGGTTGGGAGGGAGAAATTCATCAGCCATTAAAGGATGGCGGAGCAGAGTTAATCGCCCAATTCTATCTCCGGTTCTCGTGTTTGACTTCAGCCTGTTTGCTTCCCCGTGTGATGTACATGCTTTAGTCAGTGAATTCTAGGTGGAACAGAGCTGTCGGTTGGAGACCACATCCTCAGACACGCGTTGCAATCCCCTCAGCAGAATGCAACAATGTCATCGCAAATTGAGACGTGGAAAGGACACACGCAGCACAGTTGTCAGTCGAAGCTGAGCACGGAACCATGAGCAAAGTGCGGCTCAGGCGCATTGGATCAGGATAATGTGCATTGAAGAGATATTCAAAATGATGGAACATCCGCTGTCAGGGCAGGGGTTCGCTGACTTTATTGATATTGAGGGACTTCTCCGGCAGAATTGCACTGAACTGTGTCATTTAATTAGTAAGGTCGCTGCTGTGGAATGAAGGCAACACATTTCTCCCACCTTGGTATACATTGGGATCTTTCTCTTGAAGCAGCATTGATGTGCTGCACTGATTAAATATTCTTCTCTGAACCTGGCCAAGAATTGGTTCTCTTGTGTGAAAACGAGCGAATTGTTCTTGACTTGTTTGAATTGATGCACTTCCTTCATGGTGATGAATTCTTTTTTTTTTTGTATGTTTGGGAACTAGACTTCGACACCAGCGCACCAAATTACGGTTTGTTTACATCAGGGAAGCAGCCACTTTTCCCGGCGAGTCCGTAGCTGCTCTGTGTCAGACCATCGTAGCGTGCCACACTCCACTATATGCAAGACATTGCCTATAACCATATAACCATATAACAATTACAGCACGGAAACAGGCCCTCTCGGCCCTTCCAGTCCGTGCCGACCATTTGTTTTCCCCTAGTCCCATCTACCTGCACTCAGACCATACCCCTCCATTCCCTTCACGTCCATATACCTATCCACTTTAGTCTTAAATGTTAAAATCGATCCTGCCTCCACCACTTCTGCTGGAAGCTCATTCCACACAGCCACAGGGAACTTCTGAATAAAGAAGTTCCCCCTCACGTTACCCCGAAACTTCTGTCCCTTAATTCTCATATCATGCCCTCTTGTTTGAATCTTCCCTACCCTCAATGGGAAAAACGTATCCACGTCAACTCTGTCTATCCCTTTCATCATTTTAAAGACCTTAATCAAATCCCCCCTTAACCTTCTGCGCTCCAAAGAATAAAGGGAGACACTGTGTTTTATTTTTCTCGCAGTAAGTGACACCTCACATGGTTGCACGCTAGAATCGATTCTGCGCCATTGCTGGCTGAATATCATGACCCTAATGTTTCAGAAACATAAACTTTTGATTTGTTTGATACGGCATTCGCCTACCAAAGCGGTGCGTCGATAGACTTAGCAATACATCTACATTTACCACTTTTTCCTCGTCGTTCTAGTACTTGTATCTGGACTCTCAAAAAGCCTTTGACAGGTCCCACAAAAGAGGTTAGTGTGCAAAATTACAGCACATGGTGTTGGGGGTAAGGGATTGACATGGATAGAGAAGCAAAGTGCAGGAATTAACGGGTCCTTTTCAGAATGGCAGGCATTGACTAGTAGGATGCTGCAATGCTCGGTGATGGGACCCCAGTTGTTTACAATATACATTAACGATTTTGCGAGGGAATTAAATGTAACACCTCCACGTTTGCCGATGACACAAAGCTGAGTGGCAGTGCGAGTTGCGAGGAGGATGCTATGAGGCTGCAGGGTGAGTTGGATTGGTTGGGTGAGTGGGCAGAATCATGGCAGAAGCATTATAATGGGGATTAGTGTGAGGGTATCCACTTCGGCGGCAAGAACAGGAAGGCAGATTATTATCAGAATGGTGTCAGATTAGGAAAAGTGAAATGGAACGAGACCTGGGCGTCCTTGTGCACCAGTCACTGAAAGTAAACATGCAGGAACAGGTGGCAGTGAAGAAAGCTTAAGGCATGTTGGCGTTCATAGCGAGAGGATTTGAGGCAAGGAGCAAGGAGGCCCTACTGCAGTTGTACACGGAGCTGGTGAGACCATACCTGGAGTATTGTGTGCAATTTTAGTCTACTGTTTTGAAGAAGGACATTATTGATATTGACGGTGGAGCTGCGGCTCACCAGGTTAATTCCCGGGATGGCGGGACTGATACACGATAAAAGAATGGGTCCAGTGGGCTTGTATTCGCTGACATTTAGAAGGATGAGACGGGATCTTACAGAAACATATAAAATTAATAGAGGATTGTAGAGGATAGATGCAGGAAAAAATGTTCCCGATGATGGAGGAGTCCAAATCCAGCGGTCACAGATTATGGATAAAGTGGTAGGCTATGTAGGACTGAGATGAGGAAAATGTTTCTTTCACACAGAGTTGTGAACCTGTGAAATTCTATGCCACAGAAGGCAGTGGAGGCCAATTTGCTGTATGTTTTCAAGAGAGATTTAGCTCTTAGGGGTCAGGTAATTAAGAAATATGGGGAAAAGCCAGAACGGGGTACTGATTTTGGATGATCAGCCATGATCATATTGAATGGCGGTACTCGCTCGAATTGCCTAATCCTGCACCGATATTCTATGTTTCTATGTTCTATTCGGTCTGTATCATGCGAGGCTCTCGTGGCACAAATGGTTAGCGCGCGATACTTATAGAGCATGACACCGTGGAGGAATGCAGAGGTTGTGAGTGTCCACTAGGGGCGCCGCATTGATGGCAGCCTCTGCCTACAGTCTGTCTACCTTTCTCTCTTTTATTTCTAGTCAATTTTAAGGTTTGTTTTGGAGATTTCTTTAGCTTTTCTATGTGGGGTAGGGGGGTAGGGTAAGTGGGAAACTGTTTTCCAGTCACTTCCTGGCGAGGACTTGACTATTCTGGGATTAACGGGTCCCTTTCAGATTGACTAGTGGGGTACCGCAAGGCTCGGTGCTAAGACCGCAGCTATTTACAATATACATCAATGATTTGGATGAAGGGATTCAAAGTAACATTAGCAAATTTGCAGATGACAAAAAGCTGGGTGGCAGTGTGAACTGTGAGGAGGATGCTATGAGAGTGTAGGGTGACTTTGACAGGTTGGGGAGTGGGCAGATGCATGGCAGATGAAGTTTAATGTGGATAAATGTGAGGTTATCCACGTTGGTAGCAAAAACAGGAAGGCAGATTATTATCTAAATGGCGTCAAGTTGGGAAAAGGGGAAATACAACGGGATCTGGGGGTCCTTGTACATCAGTCTATGAAAGTAAACATGGAGGTACAGCAGGCAGTGAAGAAAGAATCAGAATCAGAATCAGAATAACAATCAGATTTTATTCGCCGAGTATGTTTTGCAACATACGAGGAATTTAACTGGCCAGGTCAGTCATACAATTAAAAAGCAACAGACTCAAAAACACATTTTAACATGAACACCCACCACAGTGACTCCGACACATTCATCACTGTAATGGAAGGCGAAATAAAGTTCAAGTCCTTCCCTTGTTGTTCTTCCTTGGTCGTGGGCCTCGAGCTGACGGGATGATCTTTACTCCCGTAGCCGGCGGCGTTCGGGCGAATGGCATGTTGGCCTTTATAACACGAGGAATCGAATATAGGAGCAAATAAGTCCTTCTGCAGTTGTACAGAGCCCTAGTGAGACCACACCTGGTGTATAGTGTACAGTTGTGATCCCCTAATTTGAGGACGGACATTCTTGCTATTGAGGGAGTGCAGCGTAGGTTTACAAGGTTAAATCCCGCGATGCTGAGAAAATGGAGCGGCTGGGCTTGTACACTCTGGAGTTTAGAAGGATAAGAGGGGATCTCATTGAAACATATAAGATTGTTAACGGTTTAGACACGCTAGAGGCAGGAAACATGTTCCCAATGTTGGGGGGAGTCCAGAACCAGGGGCCACAGTTTAAGAATAAGGAGTAAGCCATTTAGAACGGAGACGAGGAAACACTTTTTCTCACAGAGAGTGGTGAGTCTGTGGAATTCTCTGCCTCAGAGGGCGGTGGAGGCAGGTTCTCTGGATGCTTTCAAGAGCGAGCTAGATAGGGCTCTTAAAAATAGCGGAGTCAGGCGATATGGGGAGAAGGCAGGAACGGGGTACTGATTGGGGATGATCAGCCATCAATGGTAGTGCTGGCTCGAAGGGCCGAATGGCCTACCCCTGCACCTATTGTCTATTGTCTATTCTCCGAGTCGCGTCCTCGCCCCCCTCCTCGGGGCCTACCACCTGGATTGGAGCGGCCTTTCCTGCCGGGGACAGGGCCAGAGCTTCAGCAGCGGGGGCGCAGCGCTGGGTACATCGTGGCGCGGGCGATTGCTTACCTGGATCGCCGTTGAAGTTCCGGAGTGTTGGGCCTGCTGCTTCAACATTGGAGCTGTAGTTTGCAGAGCTTCCAGCGCGGCCGGCGCTGACTTCAACATCGCGGAGTTCTGGGGCCCTTTGCCGAGGGCCGCCAACGTTGAGTCTCCGCCCAGCGCGGCCTGTGGACTTTGGGAGCCGGTAGGTGGTGGCCGATTCAGACGTCCAAGCCACTGAGGATGTCCTCCAGTCCCGACGTTGGACTTCCATCACCCTGGCGATCGGGCCGCCCATAGCGGCGACTGCGGGGGGTTCAGGACCCCCCGACCACGGGAGGACAACAGAGGAGGATGACTGAATTTTGGAGCCTTCCCTCACAGTGGGAAACTTTGATGCCGCTGTGTGGGGATGTCTGTGTTAAGACCATCGTGTTCTGTGCTCTTTATTATTATGGCTGTATGGCGACCACATATTTCACTGTACCAATTGGTACATGTGACAAATAAATGTACCTTGTATCGAGCCTCACCAAGAGCACACTACGTTTGTGGTCCTTTTATGGAATTCTGAGCCATAGCACAGTTAGTTACGCCGCTGTCTCAAACGTCCATAAAGTTGGGTTCAATCCTGACCTCATGATATTTCCGCGTGGAATTTTGATTTTCGCTTTGTCTCCGTGTGCAATTTCGCCGGACTGATTTTCGCTTTCCATCTTCTGAAAAACTCTGGAAAAATAAAAATTAACAATGGACAATAGGAGGAGTAGGCCATTCGGCCCTTCGAGCCAGCACCGCCATTTAATGTGATCATGGCTGATCATCCCCAATCAGTACCCCGTTCCTGCCTTCTCCCCATATACCCTGACTCCGCTATCTTTAAGAGCCCTATCTAGCTCTCTCTTGAAAGTATCCAGAGAACCGACCTCCACCACCCTCTGAGGCAGAGAATTCCACAGAGTCACAACTCTCTGTGAGAAAAAGTGTTTCCTCGTCTCCGTTCTAATTGGTTTACCCCTCATTCTGAAACTGTGGTCCCTGGTTCTGGACTCCCCCAACATCTGGAATATGTTTCCTGCCTCTAGCGTGTCCAAACCCTTAAGAATCATATATGTTTCAATAAGATCCCCTCTCATCCTTCTAAACTCCAGAGTGTACAAGCCCAGTCTCTCCATTCTCTCAGCATATGACAGTCCCGCCATCCCGGGAATTAATCTTGTAAACCTATGCTGCACTCCCTCAATAGCAAGAATGTCCTTCCTCAAATTAGTGGATCAAAACTGCACACAATACTCCAGGTGTGGTCTCACTAGGGCTCTGTACAACTGCAGAAGGACCTCTTTGCTCCTATACTCAACTCCTCTTGCTATAAAGGCCAACATGCCAGTCGCTTTCTTAACTGCCTGCTGTACCTGCATGCTTACTTTAATAGACTGATGAACAAGGACCCCCAGATCCCGTTGTAATTCCACTTTTCCCAACGATACCATTTAGATAGTAATCTGCCTGCCTTGTTTTTTATACCAAAGTGGATAACCTCACATTTATGCACATTAAACTTCATCTGCCACACTCTCCCAACCTGTCCAAGTCACCCTGCATTTTTCACCCCGCTTTGTGTCATCTGCAAATTTGCTAATGTTACTTTGAATCCCTTCATCCAATTCATTGATGTATATTGTAAATAGCTGCGGTCCCAGCACCGAGCCTTGCTTTACCCCACTAGTCACTGCCCGCCATTCTGAAAGGGACCAGTTAATCCCTACTCTTTGTTTCCTGTCTGCCAACCAATTTGCTAATCATGTCAGCACTCTACCCCC
Source organism: Okamejei kenojei (assembly GCA_035221665.1). NCBI lineage: Eukaryota > Metazoa > Chordata > Chondrichthyes > Rajiformes > Rajidae > Okamejei > Okamejei kenojei. The sequence goes on along the minus strand of JAVHYY010001119.1, from coordinate 29,278 downwards.
AATACCATGTGCCCTAATTATGTCCACTAATCTCCTATGTGGGACCTTATCAAATGCTTTCTGAAAGTCCAGGTACACTACATCCACTGGCTCTCCCTTGTTCATTTTCCAAGTTACATCCTCAAAAAAAATCCAGATGATTAGTCAAGCATGATTTCCCCTTGTAAATCCATGCTGACTCGGACTGATCCTGTTACTGCTATCCAAAAGTGCGGCTATTTCATCTTTTGTAATTGACTCCAGCATCTTCCCCACCACCGATGTCAGGCTAACTGGTCTATAATTCCTTGATTTCTCTCTCCTGCCTTTCTTAAAAAGTGGGAAAAATTAGCTACCCTGACGTCCCTTGTCAGCCACGGTCGCCCCTTACTCCCCTTGGAATCTTTCTTCCTCCTAGGAATGAATTGATCCTGCACCTTCTATATTATTCCTAGAAATATGCCATTGTTGTTCCACTGTCATCCCTGCTAGGGTATCTTTCCAGTCAACTTTGGCCAGCTCCTCCCTCATGGCCCCATAGACCCCTTTATTCAACTGTAACACTGACACCTCCGATATACCCTTCTCCCTCTACAATTGTAGATTAAACCTGACCATGTTATGGTCACTACCTCCTAATGGCTCATTAACCTCAAGTTCCTTTATCAAATCCGGTTCATTACATAACACTAAATCCAGAATTGCCTTTTCCCTGGTAGGCTCCAATACAAGCTGCTATAAGAATCCATCACAAAGGTACTCGACAAAGTCCCTTTCTTGGGGTGCAGTACCAACCTGATTTTCCCAGTCTACCTGCATGTTGAAATCTCCCATAATAACCACAGCATTAATTTTACTACATGACAATTTTAACTCCTGATTCAACTTACACCCTATGTCCAGGCTACTGTTTGGTGTCTGTAGAAAAGTCCCATTAGGGTCTTTTTACCCTTGCAATTCCTTAGTTCTAACCATACTGACTCCTCATCTCCTGTTTCAATCTCACCCCTTGCAAGGGACTAAATTTCATTCCTCACCAACAGAGCTACCCCACCCCTCTACCCACCTGTCTGTCTTTTCGATAGGTGGTATACCCTTGATATTCAGTTCCTAGCCCTGGCCCTCTTGCAGCCATGTCTCTGTAATTCCCACAACATCATACTTGCCAGTTTCTAACTGAGCCTCAAGCTCGTCCACTTTATTTATTACACTTTGCGCATTCATGCACAACACTTTGACCTCCGTATTCACGCCCCCCCCCCCCCCTCGCACCGGTCACAAGCGGCTCTAACCTTACTCTTTTATCCCTTCTCGAACTTTCCTTCGCATTAATTCAAGAATCTTTTGTAATTTTTCCTGTACTCACTTCCCCTGCAACTCCATCTTTATACTCCCAATTTGTCAATCCCTCCCCCTCCACTATTTAGTTTAAACCCACACGTGTAGCCCTAACTAACCTGTTTGCCAGAACATTGGTCCCCCTCCAGTTCAGGTGTAACCCATCCCCTTTGTACAGTTCAGTCCTACCCCAGAAGAGATCCCAGTGGTCTATAAATCTAAATCCTTGCTCCCTGCACCAGCCCCTCAGCCACACATTCAGATCCCCTATATCCCTGTTCCTGTCCTCACTATCACGAGGCACTGGAAGCAATCCAGAGATAACCACCTTTGAAGTCTGGCATTTCTGTCTTCTTCCTAATTCTCTGAACTCATGTTGGAGAACCTCCTTCCTCTTCTTTCCATTGTCGTTTGTGCCCACGTGCACAACTACTGCCGGCTATTCACCTTCTCTCTCGAGGATGTTCTGAATTTGGCTCGTGACATCCTGAACCCTGGCACCAGGGAGGCAACAGATCATCCTCGCATCTCGTCTGCCGCCTCAGAATCTCCTGCCTGCTCCTCGGACAGTGGAGTCACCCATCACTAGGGTTCTGCCCGACGCCGGTCGAGTCCCACCTCTAGAATTGGAGCCACCGAAGTGTCCACCGCTCGGACTGGAAGCATCGTCTCCCCGGACAGGACCCATTTTCATTAGGCACGGCCACCTGGGTCTCCTGCACTCCATGGATACCACCCTTTCTCTCAGTCACACACCTTCGTTCTTCCCGTATCCTCGGCGTGACATCCTCACTATAGGTCCTGTCCAGGAAACTCTCATTTTACTGGTTGGCCTGAGATCATCCAGGTGCTTCTCCAGTGCCCGAACATGGTTCTTCAGGAGCTGAAGCTGGACGCACTTAGAAGCATAGAAACATAGAAAATAGATGCAGGATGAGGCCATTCGGAACTTTGAGCCAGCACTGCCATTCATTGTGATCATGGCGGATCATCCCCAATCAGTAACACGTGCCTGCCTTCTCCCCATATCCCTTGATTCCACTGGCCCCTAGAGCTCTATCTAACGCTCTCTTAAATCCATCCAGTGAATTGGCCACCGCTGCCCTCTGTGGCAGGGAATTCCACAAATATACAATCTGTGTGAAAATGTTTTTTCTCACCTCAGTCTTAAATGGCCTCCCCTTTATTCTAAGACTGTGGCCCCTGGTTCTGGACTCGCCCAACATTGGGAACATTTTTCCTGCATCTAGCTTGTCCAGTCCTTTTATAATTTTATATGTTTCTGTAAGATCCACCCTCATCCTTCTAAACACCAGTGAATACAAGCCAAGTCTTTTCAATCTTTCCTCATATGACAGTCCCGCCATCCCAGGGATCAATCTCGTGAACCTACGCTGCACTGCCTCAATCACAAGGATGTCCTTCCTGAAATTAGGAATTAGCTTTCTTCACTGCCTGCTGTACCTGCACGCTAACTTTCAATGACTGGTGTACAAGGACACCCAGGTCTCGCTGTACCTCCCCCTTACCTAACCTAACCCCATTGAGATAATAATCTGCCCCCTTGTTTTTGCCGCCAAAGTGGATAACCTCACATTTATCTATATTATACTGCATCTGCCACGCATCTGCCCACTCACTCAACCTGTCCAGGTCACCCTGCAACCTCCTAGCATCCTCTTCACAGTTCACACTGCCACCCAGCTTTGTGTCATCCACAAACTTGCTAGTGTTGCTCCTAATTCCCTCTTCCAAGTCATTAATATATATGGTATTTGCCACATTTGTAGCAGCCAGAGGCTCCGTCCGTGTTCCTGGGCTCCCACATTCTGCAAGCATCACTGTCTCATCTGCCCTCTCCAGATTTTTGTGCAGCCTCCTCTCCGAAGACTCGAGCCAAAGACTCACATTTTACTCACAAGGTCGCTCCCTCACTGCTGCTCCCCTACAGCAGCCTTGCTTATATTGACTGATAAATTGCCTAATACCAATGTACAAACCAAATTCGCAGAGGTCCAATAAATCTTATAGTAGAAAGTAGAAAGGTTATAGGTTTTATTTGAACATATAGATTAATTGTATACATTTCTTATATCTATACTATTACTAAAAATCTCATTGAGAACATTTCCCGTATGCGTTGTAAATAGATTTGCGCAAAAACGTTACCCTATTTCGCTAGGATTCTTTCGCCATCTTACTGACCGTTCTCCTCTGCTCCGAGCACCACAGGTTTTGTTCCGATCGGTGAAATATAAGATAAGTTATGCAGGTTTAAGAAATCGTGAGATGAGCAGATTGGTCTTCTCTCCTGTCAATCACCATGAAGGTGACGCCCCTTCCGACAGCCGCTGTTCGGCGGGGAGAATAAAGCTGAAGCGGACTGTGAGTGGGGGGGGGGGGCACACCCCCACCACATACACCCACTCCCCCCCACACACACCCACTCCCCCCCCACACATACACACACTACCCCCCCCACACATACACCCACTAACCCCCCCCACACACACCCACTCCCCCCCCCCCACATACACCCACACCCACACCCCCCCCCACACACCCACTACCCCCCCCACACACACCCACTACCCCCCCCCCCCACACACACCCCCACTACCCCCCCCCCACACACACCCACTCCCCCCCCCCCACCCACACACACCCACTACCCCCCCCCCACACACACCCACTCCCCCCCACACACACCCACACCCCCCCCACACACACCCACTCCCCCCCCCACACACACCCACTCCCCCCCCACATACACCCCCCCCCACTCCCCCCCCCACATACACCCACTCCCCCCCCCACATACACCCACTACCCCCCCCCACATACACACCCACTCCCCCCCCCCACATACACCCACTCCCCCCCCCACATACACCCACTCCCCCCCCACATACACCCACTCCCCCCCCCCACATACACCCACCCCCCCCCCCACACACACCCACTCCCCCACCCCCCACCCCCCCCACACACCCACTCCCCACCCCCACAACACACCCACCCCCCCCCACACACACACCCACTACACCCCCCCCACATACACCCACTCCCCACCCCCCACATACACCCACTACCCCCCCCACATACACCCACTCCCCCCCACACACACACTCCCCCCCACATACACCCACTCCCCCCCACATACACCCACTCCCCCCCACATACACCCACCCCTCCCCACATACACCCCCCCCACATACACCCACTCCCCCCCCACATACACTCACTCCCCCCCCATACACCCACAACACACACCCACTCCCCCCCCCCCACACACATACACTCCCCCCCCACATACACCCACTCCCCCCCCCACATACACCCACTCCCCCCCCCCACATACACCCACTACCCCCCCCCCCCACAACACCCCAGCCCTCCCACCCCTACACCCCAGTAGCAATGGCCGTGGGTCACTTGCAGGATGTGGGATGTCAGGAGCACTGCTGCTACCTCTGACCACTACACTAAAAATAGCGTTTGTGCAGGAGTGGGGTGACGTTGTGTATGGCTGCTCTGCCTGCACTCCGTCTTTTCACCCTTTTTAGTGTTTAAAAAAACTTTCATTTTTGAGCTCTAGCCTTTTTATGTGGTGTGGGGGGGGGGCGGACGACTGTATTTTCTCAGCCCTACCTGTCGCATTCCCGCCCTCTCCGTGCGGCCTGCCAGCGGGACTGGAGCGGCGTTTCCTGCCTGGACCGGCCGGGACTGACTGCAGCTTTGACGGCGGCACAGCGCTGAGGCACCGTGGTGGAGCGGGCGATGCCTTGCCAGGGTCGCCGTGAGGGGCTACGAGGGCTGGAGACCACCGACGGTAACATCGCGGAACTGTGGCTGTGGACGTCCAGCCGGTTTCAAACACCGCGGGGCCTGGGATCCCTCGCCGGGCTCCGACCCGCGCGGCCCGTGGACTCAGGAGCCGCGGTCTCCGGGGAGGAAGCGGCCGTTCCACATATTCCAATGCTGCTGACACCGGAACTCCATCATCCGGCGACAGGGCCCATGACACCGGAACTCCATCATCCGGCGACAGGGCCCAGACACCGGAACTCCATCATCCGGCGACAGGGCCCATGACACCGGGCCGCCATTGCTGTGACTGCGGAGGCCTTAAATAGGCCCTGACCGCGGGTGAACTAAGAGGAGGAGGACTTAGGGGTGAGGGTAAAAGAGTATGGGTTTTGCATTATTGGTTACGGATGATGCCACGGCAGTGGCCAGAGGGGACATTACTGAGGCTGTATGGGTAGAGCTGAGGAGCAAGAAATTGATAATCACCTTGTTGGGGGTGTACTATAAACCCCCAAATAACAAATATGCCAGTAGATTGCAGACAGCTGCAGGTCAATTAAGGTTGTTGTGGTAGGGGATTTTAACTTTCCCAATATTGACTGGAGCACTCAAAGTGTGAAGGGTTTAGATGGGGTGTAGTTTCTTAAAAGCATTCAGGAGAGTTTTCTCCAGCAGCCCCCATGCGTGAGAGGGCAAAAATTTGGGAAATTGGGAAGATAAATGAATGAAGTGTTTGTGGAAGAGCCTTTTGGGACCAGTAACTACGGTGCGATTAGTTTTAAGATACCTTATGAATTGGGATAGAGGGGGCCACGTGTTAAAATGCACAATTTTCGTAAAGGGCAACTTTGAGGGTATGAGAGGTGTCGCTCAAGTTGACTGTAGCGGGGTATTTGAGGGGAAAGGAAGATCAGCCAAGTGGGATGTGTGCTGACAAAATATGTGCGCTGACAAAAGCTCAGCATATGAACTTCACTGTGAGAGTGAATGGCAAGGCGAGCAAACGTCGGGCGAATGGCTGACGATGGAAATTGAGGCATTGGTTAAGAATAAGAAGGCAGCATTGGACAGGTACAGGCAGCTGAGTTCAAGTGTATCCGTGGAGGAGTTTCGGGAACTAAGGAGTAAACTGAAAATGGATATCACGAGGGCAATGAACCTACAAGCCTGAACGTCAATTGGCCTGGTATAAATGTGTGAATGTAAAATTGTCCCAGGTGTGTATACGATATCGGTAATGTGCTGGGATCGCCGGTGTGTGTGTGACTCAAGGGCCAAAGTACCTGTTTCTGCACTGCATCTAGAATCTAAACCAAACTGAAGGGGAAAGTGTAAATAGAGAAAGAGAGAGGGACCCGTCAGGATTCAAAGCAGAAACTCTATGTGAAGCCACGAGGGCAAGGTACTCAAGGAGTATGTACTTATCCTCCGTATTTACCGACAAGAGGACAGAGGGACGGAGCAGTTAATAGAAATGCCTTGAGAGCAGGCAGTGTTACAGTGGAAGAGCTGCTGAGGTACCATCGCGTCTGAAGGTAGACAACTCTCCAGAAGCTTGATCAGATATAGCCGAGGACATTGTGGAATACGAGAGAAAATTGCGGGAGCCCTGGTTGTAATTGATGAGACGTCCTTTCAATACAGGAGTGGCACCGAAAGACTGGAGGGTGGCAAATGTTGTGCCTCCTCTATTAGAACATAGAAAAACATAGAAATTAGGTGCAGGAGTAGGCCATTCAGAATCCCTTCGAGCCTGCACCGCCTTTCAATATGTGATCATGGCTGATCATCCAACACAGTATCCCGTACCTGCCTTCTCTCCATACCCTCTGATCCCCTTAGCCACAAGGGCCACATCAACTCACTCTTAAATATTTAGCCAATGAACTGGCCTCAACTACCCTCTGTGGCAGAGAGTTCCAGAGACTCACCACTCTCTGTGTGAAGAAAGTCTTTATCATCTCGGTCTTAAAGGATTTCCCCTTATCCTTAACTCTCTGCCACTGTGACCCCTTGTCTAAGGGGATCTGGACTTCCCCAACATATTGAATCGGGAACAATCTCCTGCATCTAGCCTGTCCAACCCCTTAAGAATTTTGTAAGTATTCAAGATTCACTATTCAAGAACAGGTGAAGAGAAAATACTGGAACTGGAGTGAATGAGCTCAACATTTGTAGTGGGAATGTTACCAGGGAGTATTCTAAAGGATAGGATATACATGCATTTGAATGGACAAGGGCTGATTAGATAGTCAGCAATGGTGTGTATGTAAATGAATGAATGAATGAATACGTTTATTCGCCAAGTATTCACATATAACGAATGGGAGGCCATGTCTCACAAACCAGACTGAGCTTTTTGAAGACGTGACTAAAAAAGTGGACGAGAGCAGATTTGTAGATGGTGTATATATAGACCAGCAAAACATTTGTCAAGGTCACACGTGGTAGGCTGCTCTGGAGTGGGGGCGGCGTTGAGTATGGCTGCCCTGCCTGCAGCTGTTCATCCTTTTCACCCTTTTTTTATTTTAGTGTGTTAAAAGTTTTAGTTTTTGGAGGTCTAGTCTTTTTATGTGAGGGGGGGGGGGGCTGTATTTCTCAGTCCCTACCTGGTCGGAGATGCGGCATTCCTCCGAGCCGCATCTTCGCCCCTTCCTTGCGGCCTACCAACGGGATTGGAGCGGCGTTTCCTGCCGGACCGGCCAGAACTCCGGCTTTGGCGGTGGCACAGCGCTGAAGCACCATAGAGGAGCGGGCGATGCCTTAGCCGGGTCGCCGTGTGGTAAACGCCGGAGTGTTGAGGCTGCCGTTGTCCAGCCGCAGGCGGTGCGGAATTTAAATACTGCGGAGCCTAGGATCATTCGCGGAGATTGCCAGTGTTGGAGCTCCGACCAGCGAGGCCTGTGGACTTCGGGAGCTGCGGTCTGCGGGGAGGAAGCGGCTGTTCCAGACACTCCAAGCCGCTCCGAGTGTTCCTCCGACGCCAGAGCTCCATCATCCGGTGAGAGGGCCTGGAGCATCGGGCCGCCGGAGTGGTGAATGCGGAGGCCTCAATGGGCCCCGACCACGGGTGAACAAGAGGAAGAGGACTGGACTTTGCTGCCTTCTCTCAGTGGGAGCCACAGTGGGGATGTTTTTATGTTTTATGTTAAATTCTTTAATGTTTGTGTTTTATTCTTATCGGTGTGCTGCAAATTGCAACTCAAATTTCACTACACCAATTGGTCCTTTGCCCTTGGAAGGTTATATCCGATGAGATGCAAAGAGAGATAGCTGAATGGATAGAAATATGGTTTCATGGGGGAAGCAGAATATGATAGTTGAAGGTTACTTCTTTGACTGGAGGCCTGTAACTAGTGGTGTGCCGCAGGATTCAACGTTGCTGTTTGTCATCTATATCAATGATTTGGATGAGAACATACGTGGCAAGTTTAACAGGTTTGCTGATTATAGAAAAATGGGTGGTTTTGCAGATGGTGAAGATGGTTGTGAAAAATTGCAGCAGGATCTAGATCAAGGTGGGCAAGGTGGGCTGAGGCATGTTTGATGGAATAAAATCCATATAAATTTGAGGTGTGGCATTTTATGAAGTCTCATGGGCAGTACACCCACAGTGAATGGTTGTGCGCTGAGGTATTGTGGAGCAGAGGGATGTAGGAGTGCGGGTGTATAAAGTAGAATCGCAGGTCGATAGAGTGGTCAAAGAGACTTTTGATACATTGGCATTCATCAGTCAGATTATTAAATATAGGCGCAATGTGCCCTTTCCAGTTTGACAACATCTTTCCGTTAACGTGCCCAAACATGAACACAATACTCTAAATCTGGTCGCAGCATTGTCTTATACAACTGTGGGTACACAAAATGTTGGAGAAACTCAGCGGGTGCAGCAGCATCTATGGAGCGAAGGAGATAGGCAACGTTTCGGGCCGAAACCCATCTTCAGACTGGTGGGGGGTTGGGGAAGAATGGAAAAAGGAGGAAGAGGAGCCCGAGGGCTGAGGGAGAGGTAGGAAGGGGAGGAGACAGCAAGGGCCAACAGAATTGTGATAATTCGATGTTCATGCCAAGAGGATGTAGACTCAAGCGGAATATGAGCTGCTGTTCCTCCAATTTGCGGTGTTGCTCACTCTGGCCGTGGTGGAGGCCCAGGACAGAGAGGTCGGATACGGAATGGGAGGAGGGAGGGTACGGAATGGGAGGGGGATTTGAAGTGCTGAGCGACCGGGGCGTCGGGTTGGTTAATGCGGACCGAGCGGAGGTGTTTGGCGAAACGATCGCCAAGGCTACGCTTGGTCTCACCGATATAGATCAGTTGACATCTAGAGCAGCAGATGCAATAGATGAGGTTGGAGGAGGTGCAGGTGAACCTCTGTCGGACCTGGAACGACTGCCAGGGTCCTTGAATGGAGTGGAGGGGGAAGGTAAAGCGACAAGATGTAGCATCTCATGCGGTTGCAAGGGAAAGTGCCCTGGGAAGGGGTGAGTGCGAGGAAGGGGAGAATTGACAAGGGAGTTGCAGAGGGAGCGGTCTTTGCGGAATGTAGGGGGGGAGATGGGAAGATGTGGCGAGTGGTGGGGTCACGTTGGAGGTGGTGAAAGTGGCGGAGGGCTATGTGTTGTATGTGGCGGTTAGTGGGGTGAAAGGTGAGGACCAGGGGGACTCTGCCCTCGTTGCGAGTGGACTCAGTGTTGAGGGGTGTACGAATCCGTACCGGCTTCCTTCCTCTCCGTCCGATATACACTGCAGAATGTGTGCAATGCCCCGAGCCGCATTGTTAACCCCCCTCCCCCCTCGACAATCGTTCACTCACTTCCTTCACTCACATATCCCATCACAACCGTGCTCTTCATGAAACCGTGTTAAAGAAGGAGCTGCAGATGCTGGAAATTCGAGGGCACACAAAAGGCTGGAGAAACTCAGCGGGTGCAGCATCCAAGGAGCGAAGGAGATAGGCGACGTTTCGGGCCGAAACCCTTCTTCAGACTGATGGGAGGTGGGGGGGAGGGGGTGGGGAGAAGAAAGGAAAAAGGAGGAGGAGGAGGCTGAGGGAGAGGTGGGAAGGGGAGAAGACAGCAAGGGTTAACAGAATTGAGAAAATTCAATGAAACCCTCGTGTTATCCACAGTCGCTTCAGTTACCCATCGCTGCGGTGACACCCCTCGGATTCTGCGGACCAGACTCTTCCTATTAACGTCACATATCCGAAAATTGCCGGAGCTGCCTCTATTCATTGGCGTGGCCAACCCGGCCAACCCACTGCCGCGGCATTGTTGCACCGAATGTGGTGATGCCGTGCTGCATGCCACGAGAAGTTGAAGTCATTCACGGAATGCCAGAAAATATATATCGGTTATCGCTACAAAACTAGAGACTTTCAGCGGAGAGAATTATAGTACTGCAAACCACTGCGTATGAATATGGAAAATGTGGCTTGATTCCAAATATTGAAGAGAAGTCCCAATGCTTCAAGTTAAAATGCCTACTCGAAAGGATTGTTTGTGTACGTCGGAGAGCATCGTTAGAAATCATTTCAATTAATCTCATTCGCAAATGCAACACAGATCAATAAATTGTCTCACGAAAACCGAACACATAAAATATTCACAAGAAAATGAAAACACCTCTCCTTCTTGGGATAATGAAGATTAATGAAATACAAATTCTCACGGTCATAAATGTTGTTCAAACATTCACTCCGAATGCGAGGCCTTTATCGAGGCGTCGTGGTTTCGATGCCTCTCGGAAGACCGCCGTGTCGTGTCGTGGCGTGTCGCGGCGCGGCCGGAGAGTTGCGGGTCGCTGGAAGGAGCCGGGCCTCGGGGTCGGGGTCAGGGCCGGCAGCTCGGACCCGGGTCGGCACCAACGAGTCGTGAAGGCAGATGTCGACAGCGGTGAGCCCTCGGCAGGGGTGAGGTAGCGGTGCGAACGGCCGGTGAGAGCGTGAAGGACCGCCGTGAGGGGGAAGGGGGAACAAAGGAGGACCCGGCGTGTGGGGGCCGCCGTCAGGGGGATGGGGATGAACAAAGGAGGACCCGTCGTGGGTGATTGCCGGAGGGGAGGGAGTGGGAGAACAACGGGGAAGGTGAGAGAACAAAGGGCAATGGGGACCCGGCGCGGGGAACCACTGGGGGTAGGAGAACAACAGGAGGCGCCGGCGTGCTTTGTATCTTTGTCCACGCCGGAGGTGGCTGCTACTTGTATACATTGAACATGCAAGCAAAGTGTGCCTAGTCACAGGTGCCAATGTAGAGCTGATAGGACTTGATGTTTCAATCCCTGTAATGTCGGCACTCTTGCTAGTTGCAGTGGGATTGGAGTGGTGAAATAGGGTAGGGTAGGCGTTTTGAAGTTTCATTGATAAGCCCACAACATCTCCAGAGGGCTCAACGGTGATGCCTGGCGTCCCAGTTACACTACCCTCAATTCGATACCCTCCTGTCTTCATCTTGCAGCCCAATTGTTGTCTCTCCTTTTGATTCAAATCCAATTGCTGCTTTTTTTCTGCAGAATTTGATAATGATTTGATTGCTTGTTGGAGGGAGTGCCCCATCACCCACATTTTCTTTAATAGATGTAGCAACAAATCCCCTGCATCCCACTTCGACAGGGAAAATCTTGGTCTTTCCAGCCATTCTGGGAAGCTTCAGTTGCCAGTTCGGAGTACTTGGTATTTTTATTCTCATAAGCTTCTTGAAACAAGTTTATTCATGGGTAACCCCTTGAGATGAGCTGTTATCTCGTTTTCGAGGGGATCCAACATAGAACATACAGCACAAGACATAAGATACATGGAGGCTCTCATTGACCCACCTACCCACACACCAATCCCAAAACCCCTCCATCCCCACTTGTTATAGTTTATGACAATTGTTAATTGACTTTACATATCCAATAATAATAAGTTATGTGTTACAGCATAATGTTGATGCATAATACCATATACCACCTATCATACATCGCACACTTTAGGTGGTACGTTGGACCCCCTCGTTTTCGAGGGGGTCCAACATTATTACATGATATATTATTTCATAGTATTGTGACATAATACAATATGACCTTGTTACACTATGCAATACAATAATGCATAAGTGTAATGGCCATGCATGTACAATAGCTATGCCAAATGATCACACACAGAGCAAGCTAGATAAAGGAGCTCGAAGACTCTAATACTAGAAACAGGTACATGTTTTATAAGGAAGGGTAAAAGTGTATTTTTAAATAGACGAAATGAGCTAATAGTTCTTATGGTACTAGGCAGAGTGTTCCAGTCAGAAGGAGCTTTGAATTTAAATGCACGTCTCCCAATTTCTTTGTTAGTTCTTGGAATGAAAAAGAAGGGTTGCTGAATATGTCTTAGTGAATATGAGGGTGTGTACAACATCTCCAGAGTTCTTCAACACCATCTTCCCATGGAACTGTTAATTCCACAGCGTATGCCAACCTGACTGTTGTGGACCACAGGACCATGTCTGGCCAGAGTGTTGTAGCCACAATGTCTGGGGGAAACACAAGCCTTTTTTCTAAGTCCACTTCCATTTTTCCAATCCCGAACAGGCTGCAGAATGCTTGCATCCATTGATGTTATCTGGTGCTCTGGAGATTGGCCTGCTGGTACAAATGTTGTGAAGTGGACTTTTCCTGCCTATTTCCAGAAAAGGGAGGGAAGGAGCCTGAGGTCGTGGTACATATTGGTACCAATGACATAGTAAAAAAAAGAGAAGAGGTCCTAAAAGGAGAATTTAGGGAGTTAGGAAGAGAGCTGTGGAAAAGGACCACAAAGATAACAATCTCAGGACTACTTCCTGTGCCACGCGACAGTGAGAGTAGGAATGGAGCAAGGTGGAGGATAAACGCGTGGCTGAAGGACTGGTATGGAGGGCAGGGATTCAAGTTTCTGGATCATTGGGGAAGGAGTGACCCGTATAAAAAGGATGGGTTGCACTTGAACCCAAGGGGGACCAGTATCTTGGCGGGGAAATTTGCAAAGGCCTCTGGAGGGACTTTAAACTAGATAGGTTGGGGGGAGGGACTCAAATAGAGATAGCTAGGAGACGATGTCTGAGGTAGGAGGCAGAGAAAGGAAGCACTCAGACCGAACATGTACGGGGGAAAGAAGAAAAAAATAATAAACAGAGAATAAGAGGTGGTGGGTGTCTTAAAGGTGTGAGCGGAGAGAAAGATGGGTATAAAATGACAATAGAAGCAAGTGGTAGCAAGGTGAAAATTAATAGTGGCTGGCAGACAAATCCAGGAAAAAAATCAAAAGGGGCCACTAGTCAACATAATTGTATAAAGGGTAAAAGTGTTGTAAAAATAAGCCTGAAGGCTTTGTGTCTCAATGCGAGGAGCATTCGTAATAAGGTGGATGAGTTGAATGTGCAGATAGCTATTAATGACTATGCTATAGTTGGGATCACAGAGACATGGCTCCAGGGTGACCAAGGCTGGGAGCTGAACATCCAGGCATCTTCAATATTCAGGAGGGATAGACGGAAAGGAAAAGGAGGTGGGGTAGCGTTGCTGGTGAGAGAGGAGATTAATGCAATAGAAAGGAAGGACATTAGCATGGAGGATGTGGGATTGATATGGGTAGAGCTGCGAAACTCTAAGGGCAGAAAACGCTAGTGGGAGTTGTGTACAGGCCACCTAACAGTAGTATTGGAGTTGGGGATGGTATCAAAACAGGAAATTAGAAATGCGTGCAACAAAGGTAAAACAGTTATAATGGGTGACTTCAATCTGCATATAGATTGGGTGAATCAAATTGGCAGGGGTGCTGAGGAAGAGGATTTCTTGGAATGTATGTGGGATAGTTTTCTAAACCAGCATGTGGAGGAACCAACGATAGAGCAGGCTATTCTAGACTGGGTATTGAGTAATGAAGGAAGGGTTAGTTAGCAGTCTTGCTGTACGTGGCCCCTTGGGCAAGAGTGACCATAATATGGTTGAGTTCTTCATTAGGATGGAGAGTGACATTGTTAAATCAGAAACAAGGGTTCTGAACTTAAACAAAGGTAACTTTGAAGGTATGAGCCGTGAATTGGCCAAGATAGACTGGCAGGTGAGTCTTAAAGGGTTGACAGTGGATGTGCAATGGAAGGTATTTAAAGACTGCATGGATGAAGTACAAAAATTGTTCATACCAGTTTGGCAAAAGAATAAATCAGGGAAGGTGGTGCATCCGTGGATGTGGCCCTTGTGGCTGAAGGGATCAGGGGGTATGGAGAGAAGGCAGGTACAGGATACTGAGTTGGATGATCAGCCATGATCATATTGAATGGCGATGCAGGCTCGAAGGGCCGAATGGCCTAGTCCTGCACCTATTTTTCTATGTTTCTGTTTCTATGCCAATGTTGGTGGGGAAGCATTTGTGATCGTTGCCTCTGTTCAAGGATTGATGACAGCTGTCTGAGAACTTGGTTATCCCACCAAGTGTAATACCCTTGGCCGAAGCTCATAATGCATCCTGCTAAAATGTGCCTTAGTGATGCAGGTGCTCGGCATCCCCGAAAGTCTCTACATGTCAGAGGATGGTGATCAGAGTTTATTTGCCAGTTAGCTTTTTTCATTCAGGGCAATGAGAGAATTTGGGACGATATGCCTTGCCGCAGATTCTATTACTGGCTCAGTAAGGCTATCAGGAGTTTCCTGGTCCTGAACTATTTTAAATCTCCTCACCATTCCAATATCTTTACGTCCTTGCGTTCCTTCATGGTCAACATGAGGCCACACGCAACCGAGGGTCTGATATTCCGCTTCGGTATCTCACAGCCAAACGGTATGAACACTGACATTTCCTGCTTCAAGTTACCCCCCAACCACCTTTCCCCCTAATACTAAACGCCGCTGGACAAAAATGTTCCCATCATCCCGTACCACGTATGTATATTCCACCTTTCTCCACCACCGTACACACTTCTCTGATCCCCGAGTCCTGCATTTGTTTTCACGTCTCTCTCACCTTTATTACGTAGGATTTATTACGTAATCGGAGGCATGTTTGCCGCTCGGAGAATTTTAGATTAGTCGAAGAAGCACGGTGTGATGGCACAGCTTTCGACCATGCCGGAGCTTTCAACCATGTCGGAGCTTTGGTCCAGGCCAGAGTTTGACCATGCACAATTTTGACTATGAGCAAGATTAAAATGTACCTAAGCAAGAAGACATTTGTATGAATATCTTACTGTTTTACTACGACAATAAAGATACTATTAATCAAGAGACTGCGTTTTGAAGATTTATATTTGAGCGGCTTTGAATACCTATTGGAGAGCTCCCATGCATAAACGAGGCTATCTCCTTACCCCCTTTGTTTTTCAACATAGTGGCTACAGGAATAAATTCCTTGAACCTATGTAATAATCTGCCACTATATCTAGTTGAATGCTACCTTATAGACAGGAGGTGGAAGGATTAGTCCCAAAGATGAGGGACAGAACATTTGGCTGGATCTCTGGAGCAAGATTACTGCCTGAAGAATTAGTTCCAGAAGAGGAACTCAAGACTGGTTCCTAGGAAGAGGAACTGAAGAAAATAAATCTCAGCCAGGGATTGGCTTGGACTATTATGGACAGCAACGCGACTTATCTAAGGTAGGGCAACGTCGCCACCAAATTGTGAGTAGAACAGCTATTGTATTATGCTATGAATGTGAAAGCTGGAACACTTAACTCAGAAAAGCTTCTTAATAAGATGCTGAGAAAGTAAAGATGGCCCGTGTTTTTTTTGTTGAAGTTACAGGCTCTGAGAAGAGTCTGGAAAAAGTAATAGAAGCAAGTTCTGCTAGGTTTTGGAAGGCAGCCAAGTGCGAGAGGGTGACTGAGACCCAGGCGTTTGGCCTTGGTTTGTTTTGAAGTTGAGATAAGACACATTCTTTCCGAACTGAAGTCGCTGCTATACTTCGAAATATTTGGATGGTTTCTGTAAGCCCATTTTGAGTTAGTTTCTTATCTGGTATTTTGGAACATTCAGCATTCGATGTTTATCAATAGTGACTGAAGCAAACTGAAGAGACCGCGTTTGTTCAATTAGCAGATTTGGCAATCTGCCAAGACCTGTTTAAATCCGTGGAGCAAGATGGAGCAGGTGAGTCAGAGGAGCCACAAGGTGGCGGAGAAAGGCCAAGATATGAGAGGAGACAAGGCCTGAGTTGCATTTCTGAAAGAAACACAGAAGGAGAGAAACAAGTTATGGATTAAGGTGGGAAGTTTATTTGAAATCCAGAAGGAACTAATGGAATCAGATGAGGACGTGAACAAAGTACAATCTAAACGGCCAACTATTCAGCCTTATTAAAGAGGTTGGAGATAAGCATAAAGCACTGCTGGGTTCACAGCTTGCCTCACAAAGAACGCGGAAGATATATCTAGTGGTTCGAAGAAAAGGTGAAGTTATTGGATGATTTTATGGAAGATGCCAAGAGATGGTTAGCTGAAATTGAACAGAGGACCGCATGTTTTTAGAAGGAGATGCTACTCAGTAACATTTCGAAATCGGACAACTTGCATATAGTACAGTTGAAACTATGATGCAACACGATGCTGACATGGAAGAGGAGTTTGCCCCACAAGGTCGTATCTCGAATGTATCTGCACGAAGATTAGGACATAAATCTGGTTCTATAGCCAGTTCAGCGTCAAGGGCCTCTGCTCGAAAGGAAGGTGAAGCTGATCCAGCCGCTCTCTCAATAGAAGCGGATGCCTTGGAGAAGAAACATGGGTTTGAGCAACAAGAAAAATGGCTGAAAGTAGAGATGAGGCAACGAAAAGAACAGCTGGAAGTAGCCACAAAGTTGGCGGTTGTCAAATTGAAGAAGGAGATAATGGAAAGTGAGTGTTCAAGATGTGGCTCTAAAGCATCTGATGGGATGAAATTTTGTTTGAGAGGAAGAACTACTCAAAGTGAGACAGCAGTTGGATTAATTCCACAACCGAGCACCACCAGATTTTATGGCTTTGAGCACCCATTGGAACAGTGGCGGGCCGATAAAACTTAATCGCAGCAATTGGGTGCTAGACCGAAACAAAGTACTTATGGGGCGTCTGTCGAGGCTCGGGACAAACCAATAACTCAGTAAGCTTTTCCAAGGCCTGATACACAGGCTCGAGCAAGCCAGCATGATTATAAGAGGCCTGTCTATCATTCGCCTACGCCAAGTCAAGGATCTCAAGATGGAGAAGCATCAAGCTGACCTCAACAGGCTCATAGCTCAAATAAATCTCCCTTTCATCATACCACCAATATAAATTCCTACATATGATGGCGATCCATTGCGGTATGAAGCTTTCATAATGGCATTTGACGAAGTAGTAGAAATAAAAATTACTGATGGAAAAGAGCGCTTACGATTTCCGACATATTACACAAGTGATAAGGTACTTGTAGAAAGTTGTCTAAATAGACCTGAAAGCCAAGGCTATCGTGAGGCAAGAAGTTTACTTAAAGAACGTTATGGTAACGAACAGAGAGGATCGCTAACACATACATGGAGAAGGCCTATGCTTGGAAAGATATCGTCAGAAGATGTAGAGGCATTAAGTGAGTTTGCGATATTTCTTAGAGGTTGTTGTAGCATGATGAAAACTACATGGAGGAAATGAATCTTGTTAGTAATACTAGAGTCATCATTCTAAAACTGCCATTTGGACAGAGAAAAAAAGTGGGAGAGTAAAAGCCGGCTGAATAATGTAAAAGAACCGAGTAGCCATGTTACCAGACCTGGATTGGTAAGGGAAGTAGCCAGTTCATGATAGAATCCACACCACGGGAGTATTCAAGATCATAAACTAATTGCAATTGAATCTTTCAAAGGTGCTACCTTTACTAAAAGTAAAAGCAGATCAGGACCTAAGGGAGACAGTTTTGCTGCCACTTTAATACCTGTGGAAATGATAGGTGGAATGAAAGGAGATGTATCTACTATCAAGCAAAAAGGATTTTGTTTATTATGTGATGCAGTTGCCAAAGTAAACACCAACCTGGACACACTGAAGCAGAGCCATTGTCGTGCCACTGCCGATCAGAACTCGTGATATATGTACTTTTATTCTTTATTTCTATTTATTTTTTACCACACACTGAATGGACACTGGTTGAGAAACGCTTTTTTGTTTTCCTCTGGGTATGTAAATACTCAGAAAAATGACAATAAAGATATACAAAACAATACAATACAATACAATGCACACCATAAGGTTGTGTCGAAGATTCAAGAAGAAGGAATATAAAGAAAAGGTGGATTTCTTAACGGAGAATGGAATTTGTTTTGGATGTTTGAAAAGGGACACAAGGTTAAAGACTGAGAATCCTATAACTTGTGATGAATGCAATCAAATTCATCCTGAAGCACTTCACACTGTAAAGAAGAAGCTGGTGCAAATAGAACAGAAGGAGAAGCCAGCTACTAGTGATGCTGTCACCTCACCTCAAATAACTGCCCATATTGGGGCCCAGGGTAGAACCCTGTATCTTCTCTATTTTACCAGTACAGGTTAGGAATAGCAAGGCAAATACAGTGTTGCAAACATATGTATTTTTGGATCATGGAAGTTCGGCTATATTTTGCACAGAAAGCTTGATTAGAAGGCTGGATATTACAGGAGAAGAGGTTAAGATTCTATTGCTTACCACGAATGAAGAGAATGAGTGCATTAGTCATTACATTACAATTATGGAACTATCTAGTCTGGATGAAGATAATTTTATACCAATATCTGAAGTGTTTACACATGAAACCATGCCTGTTTGTCATCAAAATATACCCAGACATGAGGACTTGAGACAAAGGCCTTACTTCAAGGATGACAAAATATCTAAAATAAATTCTGGGTATTGACCTACTTATCAGAATGAATGTTTTTGAAGGCGTTGGAAATCTATACAGATTGTGAGGAGCCAAGGTGATGGACAGTTTCTGTGAAAACCCTATGATGGTTTATCTATGGCTCCTTGAGAAGGAACAATGAAAGTGGGAACCAGAAGAACTACCCTGCCGCTGCTGTTAATCAAATATCTACTGGTAAATTAGAAAAGCTATTGATCAAGCAATACAACCATGACTTCAATGAAAATACCAGTAAGGAATCTGAAGAAATGTCAAGGGAAGAGTTAAATTTCTTGAATATTATGAAACTACTCAGTAAAGATGATAGACGACACTATTGTCTGGACATACCTTTCAAACAAGAAAGTGTTAGTCTGCCGAATAATTGTCATATGGCAAAACAACACACCCAGAATTTGAAACGCAACTTTGGCAAGAATTCGAAATTTCATGAGGAATATACGTCTTTCCTAAAGGATATGATTGACAATGATCATGCGAAATGGTACCAACAAACCAACAAAGTCGAAGTGATGGAGAGCTATGGTACATTCCGCACCACGGGTGTATCATTCGAAGAAAGGGACCTTGAGGGTGGGCTTTGACTGTGCTGCAGTTTTCATAGGAACATCACTTAACTGTCAACTACTGCAAGGTCCAGACGTTACCAATTCACTCATTGAAGTTCTCATTAAATTCAGACAAGAACCACTTGCTTTGATGGCTGAAGGTAGACAAAAAATGCTGGAGTAACTCAGCGGGTGAGGCAGCATCTATGGAGCGAAGGAAATAGGCAACGTTTCGGGTCGAGAAGGGTCTGAAGAAGGGTCCTCGACCCAAAACTTTGCGTATTTCCTTCGCTCCATGGATGCTGCCTCACCCGCTGAGCTTCTCCAGCATTTTTGTCAACCTTCGATTTTTCCAGCATCTGCAGTTCCTTCTTAAACGCTTTGATGGCTGATATCAGAGCGATGTTTCATCGTCAAATATCAGAAAAACACATTGACTACTTGCGATTCTTAAGGTGGCCTGAAGGCGATGCACGACAAGAACATATTGAATACCAGATGAAGGTACATCTATTCGGAGAAGTGTTATCACCAAGTTGGGCGAACTTTGCATTAAAGAAGACCGCAGGGAACAATAAAGTTCATTTTCCAGAAGAAGTGTTATCTACTGTGAAGAATTATTTCTATGTGGATGATTGCTTAAAATCCATGTCTACTGAGCAGGAAGCAATTCAAATGGTAAAACACCCGAATTTCCTCTACAATAAGGGAAGATGCATGCTTTCCAAGTGGATCAGCAACAATCGTGTTGTATTGGAAAGCATTCCACCAGATGATAGAGCCAAAGAGACCAAGTCAAGAGAGTTTATTGTCGTGTGACCCAGATAGGACAAAGAAATTCTTGCTTCGATCAGCACAACAGAATATAGTAGGCATGAGTACAGAACATATCCGTGTGTCCATACACCATTATATAAATATATACACACATCAATAAAAAGCAGATGAAGTGCAAATAAACAGATAAAGGTCTGTTAATGGGGTGGAAGATTGCAACCTACACGTGGTCCCCCCTGTTTCAACTAATGCAATCAACCTGGCGTGCACAATCAAATAAGATCAAATAGAACAAGTTGTCCTACAACTTTAGACTGTGCACGCCATACGCATAGAAAAAGAAGTCTATTAATGTTCAGAGATTTGTTTCAGTTGAGTCTAATAGCCTGATGCTGTGGGAAGTAGCAATTTCTCAACCTGAACGTTGCAGTCTTCAGGCTCCTGTACCTTCTAACCTGAAGGTAGCGCGAGATGAGTGTGTGGCCAGGATGGTTGTGGGTCCTTGATGATGCTGCCAGCCTTTTTGAGGCAACAACTACGATAGATCCCCTCGATGGTAGGGAGGTCAGAGCCGATGATGGACTGGGCAGTGTTCATTACTTTTTGAGTCTTTTCCGCTCCTGGGCACTCAAGTTGCCAAACCAAGCCACATGCAACCAGTCAGCATGCTCTCTACTGTGCACCTGTAGAACGTTAGAGAATGTACACAAAATCCTGGAGAAACTCAGCTGGTGCAGCAGCATCTATGGAGCGAAGGAATAGGCAACGTTTCGGGCCGAAACCCATTAGAGAGTGTCCTCCTTGACATAACCGACTCTCTGTAAACTTCTCAGGAAGTAGAGTTGCTGATATGCTTTCTTAATAATTGCATCAGTTTACTCGGACCAGGAGAGATCTTCAGAAATATGCACGCCCATGAATTTGAAGCTCTTGACCCTCTCCACCATTGACCCGTTGATATAAATGGTCCCCATCCCTAACCCTCCCAAAGTCCACAATCATTCCTTAGTTTTGCTGGTGTTGAGGGCCAGTTTATTGTGCTGGCACCATTTTGTCAGTCAGTCGATCTCACCTATACTATGACTCGTCCCCATTCAGTGATACGTCCCACAACAGTGGTGTCGTCAGCGAACTTGATGAGAGTTTGCACTATGACCGGCTACGCAGTCATGAGTATAGAGTGAGTACAGCAGGGAGCTGAGCATGCAGCCTTGAGTGCTCCCCCGGGCTCATTGTTATTGAGGCTGCACATTTCCACCAATACGAACAGTCTATGGTCTTTGAATGAGGAAGTCGACGATCCAATTGCAGAGAGAGTGCGCAGAGACCCAGATCTGAGAGCTTGGTAACCAGCTTTGAAGGGTGAATGATTATATTAAATACCTGAGCTGTAATCAATGAATAACAGCCTGACAGCATGGGCCATGACCGCACCCACCCCTTTTTTTCCAGAGGAAAAAACATTCAGAGGAAAAAATAATAATATATTTGCGACCATCCTGCGCATGGGGGGGGAAGCTGGTGACTCGACAGATGCAGAAGTGCGACGCAAAATGACGCCGTCTCTCCGCGCGTGCGCAGTGGGGACGGGATCAGATCACCCGCCATATTTTGAATGCATCGCCTCGACGTCACGGGCCTATGATTTGGGTGAGTGGACCGTGAAATATTGCGGTGCATCGCAGGGAGGGGGAATCCTGTTTGTTTTATATCGGGGTGTTAAACTACCTGCGAAGGGTAAAAAATCCGACCCGTGGATGGTTCGTAAAAAAAAGGGGTGGGTTCCCGTTTCTCCGGGGGGTGCGGTGTTTGCCCGCCTGGTCCATGGGCTCCAACCGCGGCGTCGGAGCCTCGCCAGCGGGTCCCGTCCGCTGCTGCCGTCGGTCCGGGGAGACCGTTCTCCCATCGCCGTGTGGGAAGCGGGAACAACTGAATCTGAAACCCAGTCCTGGCAGCGGCCGTGACCCGACACCAGGCGCTGCTCTCAGGCCGGTCCACACCACACAAACCCCCCACCCAACCGCCGGGCCCTCGCCCCCCCCAACCTTGCCTTTCCACATCCCCGGGCCCTCCAACACCCACCATGCGGGGTGACGGAGGGCGGAGTGAATGACGGGCCCCACACACAGCAGCAGCAGTGGCGACGGGCGGCTCCACCCCTCCTCAGCCCCCCGCCAGCTCTCACAGCGGCCGCCGCTTGCCGCTCCGCCAACGCCACAACTCGCTTTCACACAACAAGCCCGTCCCTCCCGCACGCCGAGGCTGGGAGGAGGGAGGGGGGGAGGAGGAAAGAAGGGAGGCCCCCTCCTGCCGTCTGAGGGCACCTGCACCGCTCGGCCCCCGCACCTTCCTGTTGGTGGCGGTAGGAGGGGAGACGGTGGCGACTCGGGAGTTTCCCAACAGCCTCCCCCTTTGGCGGTGGCACTTGGCAGTGGACGGGGACGGCCAGCTGCGGGGCGATGATGCCATCCCTGTCCGAGGAGCTCGCTTGACCTTCCTATGCCTCACCACCTCCTCTGCCCCTTCCCTCTCTCTCCTCTCTTGTACGCCCACCCTCCACCCCCCCTTGTCCTGGGACCCTGCTTCCCTCTCCACCCCACACTGATCCCTCATTCCCCCCACTATTTAGTCCCGTCACTGACATCTCCTGTGCTCCCATCCCCATCTAACCCCCCCATCTCTTCATCCTGATCTCTCTATCCAACCCTCGCATTGATTCTCCTGCCACCTCCACATCCGTCCCTATACTCGTCTCCAATTCATCCTGTACTGACCCCCCTTCCTATCCATCCTTGCACTGCTCCCCACCATATCATCCTGTACTGAGAACCACCCATTCATCCTGCACAGCCCCCCCCCGACCCCACAATCCCATATTCATCCTGTACTGATCACCCCACATTCATCCTGTGCTGATTTCCCCCCCATCCATCCTGTGCTGATTTTCCCCCCCCCATCCATCCTGTGCTGATTCCCCCCCCATCCATACCTGTACTGATTCCCCCCACTTCATCCATCCCGTATTCCCCCACTAGACATCTCCTGTGCTCGATCCCCTCACAATTTTATCGAGACTCCAACCAACACACACTAATTCCGCTGCCTCAATCCATCCATTCTGCACCGATTGCCTTCTCAACCCCCCCGCCATCTATCCATCCCGCACTGATTCACCCAGCCCCCCCCCCCCCAAAAGAAATAATAGAATAAGGGAAGTGGGGGGGTGGAGGGGAGAGGGGAGTTCAGTCTACACTCGCTTAATCCATCCCTGTGAAAAGTTAGAGATGGCGATTGGATCTGGAAGCGGAATCTGTAAATAAAACTGGACAGACATCTTTTAATTTGAACAATTGATTTGATTGTTCAAAAAATATTAAATATATTAATGTTTAAAAGCCATGCATTGAAGGAAGAATATTTTACAAGCCCATCTGTGGTCCTTAACCCCAACCCTTAACCCTAACCGTGTCGTCACCCGCAGGGCAGCATAACTAGCGATCGCATGTGACAGGGCGCACGACATGATGAGACACCCAGAATGTTGCCCTGGAATTTTGAACATTCCAAAATCCAGAGGTGACGGATCAACCGCGCGTCACTACATGCGTCACCACGCATCAGACCCGACCACGACTCGACAACCTTTTTTTCAGGCTGTTGCCGAAAATGTCACCCAAGGGGACAGGTCTTTCACGCTGCGAAACATGGGGCAAAGGACTTTCGAAGGCAGCGTCGGCGGCAAACATCTCCCTGGCCAGGTTTCTCGATTACCTCGGGCTCGAGTCTGCAGTGCTCGAAGAAACTGTCCTAAGCCTGAGCAGGCTCGATAGAAGCAGCAGCAGAGGTCGGAGTGCAAGCGCCATAATACGCCTTCACCAACCTGCTGCCTGAGCGGCTCCTTGGGCGACCTGCTGCTGCTTCTCGTGGCGCTGCTGGCGTGGTTACTTGTGCATCCTGGGGTGCTGCTGGCGTGGCGACTGGTGCTTCCTGGACTGCTGCTCGTGGTTACTTGTGAACCCTTGGGTGTTGCTGAGCGAGGCTGCTGTTTCATCTCCCTGGAGTGCTGCTCGTGGTACGTGTGAACCCAGGAGTGCTGCTGGTGTGGTTACTTGTGAACCCTTGGGTGTTGCTGGCGAGGCTGCTGTTTCTCCCTGGAGTGCTGCTCGTGGTTACTTGTGCACCCTGGTGGTGCTGCTCGTGGTTACTTGTGCACCCTGGGGTGCTGCAGCCTCTGTACCCTCTAGCTATTTCTCTCCCCTTTTCTGACATTGCTGCTTCTGTTGCCAGCCCTTGCTCCTTTCGAGCCGGGGGTGGCGCAGCATGGCCAACGGACCAGGCTGCCACGGCACTTGAAAACTGCGGGCGCTGCTGGTGGCTGCCGCTCCTATAGCACAAACTCACTTCTGCTGGTACATGACTAGCGAATCGGGGGCCTGAGCTGCCTCTTGGAGCTGGAGCGACGCACAAATGTCAGGCTGGAGCCCCAAGCCAGCTGGCCCGCGCTCTGCTGGGGGGTTGCCGGTGGCCAGGTAAGTTCTTCATGCTGCTCATGCTGGCCCACTTGCTGCCGCTGCCTTCCTCGGGGCAGAGCCTGCCCAAACCATTGGGCTCCACTTTGCACCCCTCGCCGTCAGGCTCTTCAAGTTCTTGGCCTTGTCGGCAGCCAGTCTCTCACAGCGCTCTGCCGACCCGCCCCAAAGCCTGTCCCCACTGCTCCATTTGACTGCGGCGGAGGTAGCCGGGGCCCTTGTGACACGAGCTGAGCGGCAGAGAGATGCTCGCCTCAGGGCAATGCTTGCAGTTGGGCATTGCGATCTTGCTCGGCATCTTTACTTGATCCAGCCAACGAGGACATAACACGTTTTCACATCCGCAAAGAAGGAAAGACCAGGACTTCCAATCAATGACAGGCTGTCTGCACTCCGCCTTAAATGCACATTCACTATAGCTTTGCCCATGACTTGGACAAAGTTTGTGAGTAGGGGTTTCCACAGGTGCATTCCTCAGAAAACGGAAATACTTTTCATGTTGAGGTTGATGTGATGTGAAGTTGTTAGGTCAGGAAGACTAATTAAAGGTGCACTGCACACACTAATACAGTCAAACAGCTAACAGGCAATCAAATTATCACACACAAATATTTTCTAAAAAAAGGTTTTCTTTACTGGCAAAAAACTTACGTATTTTAGTTGAAGTTTTTGCATGCTCCTTTAATACATTTTACATAACATTTTACAAACAGTACAACTTGATTATTAAAACAAGGACAACAATTGTTTAATTTTTAAAAAGGATACAACAATGATCCCATAATCATCCCATTTCCACCCACTCATTAGCTCTCTTGACTCAACCAAAATTTATTTCTGAATATTGGTCATACATTTGGTGCAAAAAGCTCCAAATAAGCACAGAATGCAAAACCAGAGAGCATCTAAAAAAACCCCAGAGCTTTCAGCTGGGTCTTAAGTGGGCCCTGGGAACCCAGACGTGAGGGGCTTCCTCTTGTGATGTCGTTACGTGCACATTATTTCACATAACATTTTTGGAATCCTGTCATGCCACCCCCCGTTTTTGAAAAATTCGTACGGATCGGCCTGCTGACATATGAGTTTTTTGTTGTCCAAGTGGTCCAGAGCAAGGTGGATGAATCAGCGAGATTACATCCACCGCTGTTGCTGTTTGTGGCAGTAGACAAACTGCAGTGGGTCGCAGGTTTTTGTCGAGGTAGGAGTTGATTTGCGCCATGATCAACCTCTCAAAACACTTCATCACCACCGATCTTTAGTTTGCCCCTGTTCGATAGGTCGTTGGATTCCAGGGAGATGGATTTGGACAAAGACAATTTATCAATGGAAAGAACATTGTGGGTGCACTAGTGCAATTGAAAACAGATATGTTACTAGTTTCAGATCTCAATTCAAGAGCAGTACCATGTACTAGAAGCGTATCCTATCCGTGATTGGTTCAGTCTACGACCCTTTGGGATTTCTTCCACCATTCACACTGCACCAGGGTTGATTTGCAGAATATTTTAAAGAAAACCGTGGATTGGATGAGTGTATAACACAAAAAATTCCTCTCACCGTTGGACAGAATGGTTAGCAGATCTCAACAAGATCTCAGAATTCAAAGTGGACCAGGTGCATGAAGCCTTCATGTTTGGTAAGATCAAGGGTGCACAGCTGCATCATTTTTCCGATGCCAGTGAAAGTGGCTACTGCACAGTTTCATATCTAAGACTGGAAAATGATAACAAAGAAATACATATGTTTAAGAAACATAGAAACATAGAAATTAGGTGCGGAGCATGCAATCGGCCCTCGAGCCTTGCCATCCGCCATTCAAATATGATCATGGCCAGATCACATCCAAACTCAGTATCCTGTACCTGCCTTCTCTCCAAACCCCCAGATCCTTCAGGCCACAAGGACACATTAACTAACTCCCGCATAAAAATGGCCAACGAACTGGCCTCAACCTACCTTCTGTGGCAGAGAATTCCACAGATTCACCACTCTCTGTGTGAAAAACGATTTTCTCATCTCGGTCCTAAAAGATATCCCCCTTATCCTTAAACTTGTGAACCCATGCCCTTGGACTTCCCAATCATCGAAAAATCCTTCCTGCATCTAGCCTGTCCAACCCCTTAAAGAATTTGTTAAGTCCTCTAAAAGGAACTGTAGATGCTAGAAAAATCGAAAGTAGATAGAAATGCTGGAGAAACTCAGCGGGTGAGGCAGCATCTATGGAGCAAACGGAAAGGTGACGTTTTTGGGTCGAAGACCGATTCTTTAAGACAAAAAATACATGTTGCATTTCTTATGGAAAAGGACAGAGTGGCACATTAAACAAGTGACAATCCCCCAGAATGAAATTACTGCTGCAGTCTAGCATTAAGTTTACATAATTGCTGCAAAAAGAATACTGCTTCACTGGAAGAATCATCTCTGGACCGATAGTACTACGGTGCTTACATACCTTCAACAATGAAACAAACTTCATAAATTTGTAGCAAACAGAATCTCTTTTGTATTGGATAGCGTGTTTTCACAATGAAATATGTTAAACACAAAAGAAATCCTGCGGAGGAAGCTCCAGAGGACTGACAGCAGACCGCTTCATGAGCATAAGGATGGATCAATGGGCAGAGCTTTCACTGTAAGCCAGATACGAGAATGGCCAAACTTGAGCTGGGATTTGAAGTCTCTGCTAATGAAACCGGGAATTAAGCAAAACCTCACAGTGAACGTTATGCTAAAAATCCGATTATCTCTCGAAGTATTTTCACACTTCATAATTATTGTTACCACACATCCATATGAATTCACCAGACAAGGAGGGAAGGAGGTTTATGCTGTCAAAACTTGGGCATTTGTGCTTTGGACTAAATAATAGGGGTATCATGCCTGATGATAAGGTTGCTTGCATCACTGGCTATGACTTCAAACTAAGACAATGGTTTTAAAATAAGACCAATAACCAAGTTAGGCTTGCTTCCAAAGCGAAGTGAAGAGAAGAACGCTGAAGAAGTCTGAATGCGGAATATAAAGCATGCTACTTTTTGTTTTTCATATATGTTAGGCCTTCATAGCTACTTTTTTAATGTCAATTAGTAACTGCCTCGTTAATAATCACCAATTATGGGCCAGTATGTAATGGCCATTTGGCTTAACTCCAGATGTTATAAATAGGCCATTTTTCCACTAAATTTTGTCTGCCCTGTACATTAGTGGGTGGGATTTATTATGTAGCCAGAGGCAGGCATTCTTGCGCGGAAGCTTGTCTTTTTAGTTTAGTCGAAGAAGCATGGGGATGCACAGCTTTCGACCCTGACGGAGCTTTCGAACATGACGGAGCCTTGGTCCAGGCGGATTTTGACCGTGCATAGTTTGAGTATGAGTACATCTAAAATGGACTTCAAAAAAGACGATTGTAGAATATTTTACTGGTCTACTAAGACAATAAAAAACTATAAACCTATGACAGGTATTAAAGCACACGGTATTGGTGTTCCAGTATTGAGTGGGATAGAGAACTGGCTGCAGACAGTAAGCAAAGAGTAGGAGTAACGGGTCCTTTTCAGGATGGCAGACAGTGACTATGGGTGCCGCAAGGCTCAGGCTGGGACCCCACTATTTACATAAACAATAAAAATTTTGACAGGAATAAATGCAACATCTCGAATTTTGCGGATGACACGAAGCTGGGGGGCAGTGTCAGCTGTGAGAGGATGCAAGGAGGCTGCAGGATGACCTTGGATAACTGGGTGAGTGGGCAAATGCCCGGAGAATGCAGTATAATGTTGGAAATTGAATAAAAAATGTGTGGTTATCCACGTTGGTGGCAAAAACAGGAAGGTAAACTCTTATATGAATGGTCACCGATTAGGAAAAGGGGAGATGCAGCGAGACCTGGGTGTCATGGTACACTAGTCATTGAAAGTAGCATGCAGTGCAGCAGGCTGTGAAAAGCAAATGGTATGTGCTTCATAGCAAAAGGCTTTGAAGTACAAGAGCATGGAGGTTCTACAGGAGTTGTACAGGGTCTTGGTGAGGCCACACCTGAGTTTTTAATGAGCATAAAAATAAATTTTGGTCTCCTAATCTGAGGAAAGACATTCTTGCCTTAGAGGAGTACAGAGAAGGTTCACCAGACTGATTCCCGGGATGGCACAACTTCCATATGAACAAAGACTGGATAGACTTGGCTTGTACTCGCTGGAATTTATAAGATTGAGGGTGACTTACAAAATTCTTAAGGGGTTGGACAGGCTAGATGCAGGAAGATTGTTCCCGATGTTGGGGAAGTCCAGGACAAGGGGTCACAGTTTAAAAATAAGGACTTTTAGGACTTCTCTGCCCAGAAGGTAGTTGACCCATTGTTGGCCATATTTAATGAGGGATTGATTTGGCCCTTGTGTGGCTGAAGGGATCATGGGTATGGAGAGAAGGGCAGGAACAGGATACTGAG